>JAQMYJ010000038.1:21490599-21512417 GCA_030014305.1 Clarias laeviceps
TTGATTGTGTAAAGCTGCTTTGCGACAACGTCAATTGTTAAAAGCGCTATACAAATAAAATTGAATTGAATTGAACTATAGATTGATCGGGCAAAACAGCCTGTTGAGAGTTGTTGAGAGATTATTTTAGGAATACCTTAGCTGTGTTAATGTTAGTCAGAGGTGGAGAAATGATGGGAAACAAGTGAAATGATGGGAAAGAAGTGATGGGGAAACAATATTTCTGTTTTTAAGAGGTGTGTGAATGCCGTTTAAATGCATTTATCCTGGATCCTAAATCAGCCGACATCTCCTTCTAAGGGTCAAAATAAAAAATCCAGATGTTATATTTCTTGTACAATATCCACCTGGAGACAGCAGAAGCATAGCTGGGACTCAAAAACTTCTTTTGGACTATGCAAAATAGGTGGGAAAGTCTTCAAGACCTATTACAAGCACACAAATGTTAACACCCCACACCTATTTCATTCATTCATTCATTTATTCATTTTCTATACCCTTTATCCAGAAAGACTGAAGCCTTTAACAGGAGGCTTCGGGCATGAAAATCCATCACAGGACATACACACACATTCACATCCTCATTTACATACTATGGGCAATTTGGAAAAATTTTTGGACTGTGGGATGAAAACCAACCATTCATAGGGAGAACATGTCTTCACTGAGTAATTAGTAATTTTCATAAACATATTCAAAAGATCTCTTAAACAATCTTGAGTTTTTAAGACCTTCATACTTATTATAGACTTTCGTACTTCAATATATTCATACATATAATATAGACCTTCATATTTTAGATCTGAGGCCTAGTCTGCATATACCACTAGTATGGTGTTTGTTGATTTTATCGTTTGTTGATTTTATCATTGTTTCAGTTGTTTAATTGTTTGTCGTCCCAGTTAATATAAGGATTAATGTGACACTTATTATAGGTAAAGAGAATATCATGTCTGCTTACTTCCTAGCAGGACTTTTTGGTTATCGAAATGTTGTGGCAGTGTTCATTAGGCAAAGTTACATTGGGACACCATTGGCATTGACTAATTTTAGAATTACTTTGATGACATGATGCTGGACCAATGTTGATTTACCATTGGAATAATTAAGCAATATATGAGAGGTAGTTCTGTGTATATCAGCACAGCTTTGATGAGGTTGTAGGCACGAGGCTTAGTTAGTTTGTTTTGTTAGCACATATACCTTTGCAATTGTTGAACTAGCGTTGAGAGAGCAACCAACAGGTAGCAACTGACATTTAGGTTGAAGGTAGTTTTAAATTCTTGTTGGTACTGTGTAGCCAAATGGTGAAGAGAATAAAACATGAAGGTGGTTGAGAAACATTTTTTCCCTTTAGATTTACTTCATATTTTTACTTATGCTATTTTAGAATACAGTAACAGCTAATTTCCAGGGTTCCAGGGTTAAATCCCAAATAGCATAAAATGGAAAACTAATGCACTATGTAGGGCATACAATCCCTTGTCCCACTCTTTGCCCATATTGCCCAAAGATAAGGTCTCAAACAGTGAGACAGTGTCGGACTAAGCTAGGGTTGTACGTTTAAAGGTTTTACTGCATAATTTTGCATGCACTCTATAGAAATATTAGTTAAAATAGCATTAAACTGTTAAAATAGTTTTTCAGGGTTTCTTTAAGGATTCATTTGGGCAGGTTCTACTTGAAATCCTTATTTGGAACTGGAACATTTAAAAAATAAAAAATAAAAAAGCTGCTATTTTTCGCATAGAACACCGTAAAATTCTAATTATTGTTCCCCATTGGGCATACAGACAACTCACCAGGTTGTATTTTAAACACCTTAGAAAGTCTAGATAGATAGATAGATAGATAGATATTATTATCATCTGTGCACACACCCTAACACACTGTAGACCGGACAATCATGGACATAGCACATGAACAAAAATCTAAATATAGTTTTTTACTTTTGCCTCAACTTTGGCATTATTTAAATCATTTTCAAGTAGCCTATTTATTTAGCTTTTCATTTAAAAAGAAGGTTTTCTAGACCATATGTTATATTTTCCTCCAACCCAGAGATTGTTTTTTAATTATGTTTTTTTTCTTTTTTTTTCTTACACATGCTGCATTTTAAACTTAGACATGAATGAAAATGGCTTTCTTTTGGTATTGTTAAGTTCGATATAATAAGCTAATGAATTATTCCTATTCCAGGCCTGTATTATTCTTAATGATTTACTATTGTCTCGTGTGTGTGTGTGTGTGTGTGTGTCAGAATCTAGCACGTCTGGAATAGTGTAGTCAGAATAAAGCTGAGCGTGAGACTTCGGTGTTACTGCAAAAAACTCCTTTAAATCTCCCGCTTCCTCCATTAGTGTGACCCATTAGCGCTTTTGTTCGCTAATTATTGAGGTGTTAATGAACGATGCGCCGAGGAGGAAAGTGTGTCTGTGCGCGCGCTCACCATTTGCAGTCTCCCTGTTCCGCGGAAATCATTTAATACACACCTTATACCAAATGTAAATTTTATTTGTAACATTCACGAACATACACCGTATGATATGCAGTGAAATGCTTATGAGACTGTTCATGATCTAAAAAGAAAGGTTGGGTAGAGTGGAAATACAGAAAGATTTACTGCAAGGACATATTCCACTGAAAGAAATGTACATTTTAACATTTAAAAATTGGGGGTAAGTTGCAAAATATAATAAAAAAGAAAAATATAAATGTAATAAATTAAGTGTGCAGAATGTGCAATATAGTAAGACATGACATGTAGGTATGATAGCAGGAGTATACTCACCATATCGCACATTTGCACTACTGCTCATATGCTGCACATCTCTTGTCAAGAGGCCTAACTCGCGCTTTTAGACAATAACCCTGCTGCTGACATTACATACATTTCACTTCATTCCATGCCTCATGTTCTAGTGTGATCCAATACGATATGACATGATATTGCGCGGAAAACATTATTTCACAAGTAGTAGTCTGTTTCTTTCTTTCTTACTTTCTTTAATTATCTTTTGCATTTAACATCTTCGTAAACCATGCTGTATTTTATTCACTCACACACCCACTTTGGAAAGGATCTGCTTTCCTCCAAATTGAAAGTGTTAACCGCTCGTTCCATTAAATCCACATTACAAGCCGCTTTTTTGCGAGCGGGTGTAAATTGTGTCCCACGGCGTGTCAGAGTGTGAACTTCAGTATGCATGTGTGTACAATGAGATACAAAGGATCATATTGAACATTCAATAATGCATATAGTGACATATAGTGGCATCCATGGACCTATCATATGTATGTGTGTGTGTGTGTTTTGTGCTTAGAGACTGTGTTATACACCAGGTGCAGAAGACTTTGTGTGGCTCTCTCTTGTGCTCCCGCCCCCATTAATCCTGTCGGACCCCCCTGTGATCTTCTCCATTACACAGCCATTCATTAAGCATTAGAGGAAACGCAATTGATATTTAGATGACGATCAGTCTGAGAGGACGAGGATGTGGATTCGGAGAGAGACAGAGATCATTTCCAGTCAGAGTCGAGCTTCATTCTGAACAAGCAGCAGATCATTTGGTGCTATCTATCTATCTATCTATCTATCTATCTATCTATCTATCTATCTATCTATCTATCTATGTGTCTGTCAAACAACTACAAAAACTACATACAACCTTTTCTTGTATTCATGTTGTGATAAAATATCCATAAATAAAAATTTCCACATACAATATGTTTTTATATCTACATCGTTTATGCGGGTGTGTATTCGACGTATGTACCCTGCTCTCACAAATAACTAATATAATAAATTTGTATGCTTTTTAGACCATCTCTTTTATCTGTCATTGTTCGGGTCTAAAAAAAAACAATGAAATCCTAATTGTTATATATATATAAAATGCAGGGGTTAGATGGATTATGTATTTTTATGGATTAGTTTAATATTTCTAATGAGCTTCAAGATGATCCAAGCCCTAAATAATTAAGATTATGCATAACAGTCGATTGGTAAATTTGTGCTTTGCTGTTTGGTTGATTGATTAAAACGGAATGAATATATGGTTAATAGGTTAATAATTTTCGAGGATATGATCACATGCCAGCAAATTTATTGAAAGAAAGTAAGTAAGAATAAAAAAAGTAAATAAATTTATAAATAAATAAGACGGATGCTGCAATGTCGCTTTCTTTTTTTTCTCAGTAAAGACAGAAGATTAAAAAAAAAAAGAAATTATTCATTATTTTTAAATTACGTTCTATTTTATGACAATGTTTTGATGTTAAAATTTTCATTTTTTTCAACAGATTTCTTTTTTGTCCAAGTTTAATCGCGAGACATAATTTTTACAATTATGACATCAACAACACTTAAAAATATTTTCCATTTTTGTTTTTGCGTCTGATAATTTTTTTTTCCGTCAGTTGATTTGACCACTATGTTCAAGTTTTGATGCCAATACACAGGACAGCAGGGGGCAAAAGGGATTCGTCTTGAAGCCTGTAAACCCGGAAGAAGGAGGAATGAAATGATCATCATATTTAAACGAGGCACTGATGGGGGCGTGTCCTTCTATTTTATACCTGAGCTTAAAGCCGGCTGAACTTTTACCTCAACACACACCCACACTCACACACAGACACACACTCGCTCTGTGACTGAGCCACAGTTCCTCAGTGGCAGCACGCGCTGCTCCTCATCTGGATGACTTTTCCCCTTTTTTTCTTGTTCTGGATTTACTTTTAAACGTTCCAGGGATAAACTGAAAATTTCCTGGCAACGAGACAAAGAAATTTATACGTAGCCTACAAAACAAATCTCATTTACAGTAGAAGACGTCAGTATTTTAAGGCTGTTCTACGATTTTATTTGGAGTTTGCGGTAATTGGGATTTTTGGATATTTTTTCCCCTGAATACACATCGGATCCGGACTTTACATATACAACATTATATTAAGGACTTATTTCCTTAGTAACGAAATTTCACATTTTCTTTTTTTCTTTTGGGATGTTGAGCTCCGTGAAAATGGAAAGTCATGAAATACCGGAGTGGAGCGGATTTTACAGCGAGGCTAGTGAGGTAAAATACACAACTTAAATACTCTTATAGACACACGCACACAAACACAAAAGAAAAGGGGAAAATTAAATACTCTCAATAATTACTCAATAATAAAATGTCAATTCAGCCTGTTTCTTTATTGAATTCCTTTAATTCTAAATTGCTCTAAAATATATGTATAAATACTTAATTTAGTAATCATGAGTTATCTCAGCAAAAAAACATAAAATACAATGAAATGTTCCTTTGGTTTTAAATTGAACTCGCAAACTCATTTAATATCTGTTGTTAAAAATAGTTTAGAATTGTGTTAAAGATTTAACGTGGTTAATTAGTCGGATTTTTAAATGTAATAATTCCTAAACGCGTTACATCCTACAATCATTTATATTGATACGAATATAATTTTCATTGAATAGAAAAATAGTAAAAATATTTAAGTAAGAATTTAAGGTCAGAATTTGAACCCAATTACAATAAGTGAATTGAAAAAGTATGTGTGTGTGTTTGTGTGTGTATATATATATATATATATATATATATATATATATATTAACTTGTAAACTTGTAAATTCTATTTAATAGGCTAGTGTTACCACTTTCTGGTAAATAGCCTAATCATTAACCTATTAAATAGAATTTACAAGTTTATAATCTACATTTAAGATACAAATCTCACAAATCTATATATTAAAACTTGTTTACATTTATAAAGTAAATTGAAGTAATATAGACATAATATCAATATCTAATCACTTCTAAGAGTGTTTATGCATTTATTGTTTTAGTCAATCAAGCTTTTATGGAAAAATTAATGGCAGTAATCAATATTAATTTCAGAAATCATAGATTGTATCAAAAAATCCGCAGATAAAAAATATATCTAATCTAATCATGATATACAATCCAGTGCTCTACAACACATGGAATGTATATCATGATGAAAGATATCTAACATAATACACTTTTTTTTATTTTTTTATTTCACTGTTTATTTTAGATGGTTTGTTTAAACACACATCCAATATGAAATTTACCATCAACCAAACTATGTAGAACTAATTTTGCACAATATTTATGTGTGAAGAAGGTTTTCTTAAAGAACAATCTTTGATTATTTTGTCTAAAAAAACATACAAATAGAAATAGCATTCAAAACTATAATTCCAAACCAATTTAATTTATCTACCAAAAATTATTTTCTTCTTGGGCGAAAAATCCAAAGGAAAATATAGTGAAATTTAATAGTTTAAATAGCAACATCATATTTTTTTATCTTGTGTTATTATTTTTATAAGATCCAGAAACACTGGATTAATAACAATAATGTGTTGCAGATGAAGTATAACACTAACAGAATATTGTTTTTGAATATTGTTTAATCCGAATAATAATAAATAAGTGCAAGTAAAATGTAACAATAATTATCAATATATAAACATTCCTGTCATATAAAGACTATACACAGGATTTGGGAATCATTTTTGGGAAAATTATGAAACTGCTCTTATAATCTACTAGAGTAAACTGATATGTAATAAAATTTCAGTAATGTTATTTATTTATTTATTTATTTTACATAATCCTAAAATAAAAACAACAATCAAATGCATGTTTAATTCTATTGTATTAATTTGTCCATTTTTCTGCAACTTTCTGAGTTACTTTGTATTTTTCCATAGGCTAAGTGATACACATTTTAATGATAATGCTATGCAATTAAAGTGTAACTAAAATCTTTAATAATTACTGTATTCTATTTTCTTCAATCTTATTAAGTGATTCTAAACCTCAACAATGAAAAATTGCTGTTCCACTAAATCATAATGTAATTCTTCTTTTCTCCAGATGTATCCCTCTGCAAGTGCCATGAACTCTGTGAGTGGCCTAAACAGTTACATCAACCTGAACCCAGCTGGATCAAGTGCAAGCATGAATATGGGATACGGAAACCCGGGTCTTAACGCCATGGGAGGAGCAACTAATCACATGAACCTGGGCACTTCTTTAAACACAAGCTCATTATCACAGTTAAGCCCTTCATCTTCATCCCTGGCTCCACTTTCTCACTACCAGAGCATGAATCAGCCAATCTCTCAGCTCAGTTATCCATCTCCACCCACACTAAACCGTGCTAAGGAAATGCCCAAACCATATCGCCGCTCTCTGACT
The DNA here is from genome assembly GCA_030014305.1 of Clarias laeviceps. Taxonomy (NCBI): domain Eukaryota; kingdom Metazoa; phylum Chordata; class Actinopteri; order Siluriformes; family Clariidae; genus Clarias; species Clarias laeviceps. Next base: position 21,497,829 of record JAQMYJ010000038.1, read on the forward strand.
CATGCCAAGCCACCATATTCATACATCTCGTTGATCACAATGGCGATCCAACAGTCAAGCAATAAGATGCTAACACTGAATGAGATCTACCAGTGGATCATGGATCTCTTCCCATACTACCGTGAAAACCAGCAGCGCTGGCAGAATTCAATCCGCCACTCACTGTCTTTCAATGACTGCTTCGTTAAAGTTGCACGTTCACCCGATAAGCCTGGAAAAGGTTCTTACTGGGCGCTGCATCCCAACTCAGGCAACATGTTTGAGAATGGATGCTACTTGAGGCGCCAGAAGCGCTTCAAAATTGAAGACAAACCAGGAAAGAAGAGTGGAGGAAAGTCTCAGGATAGTGCGAACTCTAAACATGGGAACAGTGAAGGTGTGCAGGAGGAGCGAAGCCCGGCTACAGGTTCATCTGATGGTGCAGATTCAGCCCATTCTGATGTTTCCCATCCTGGCTCAGCATCTGAAGAGCAGCAAATGGGTCTAGCACCACTTGATGGACCATCCCAAAATGCTATTCCATCCTCAATGCCCTCATCTGTATCTCACCTGCACTCAGAGGGCATGAACACGAGCCCTCATCTGCTCTCCAATCCCATCCAGCATCATCATATGGATTTGCAGAATGATCCCCTCAAGTCCATGGACCCACAGTACAACTTCAACCACCCATTTTCTATCACCAACCTCATGTCTAATGAGCAGAAAATGGAGCTCAAGTCATATCAAGATCATGTCATGACCTACAATGGCTATGCTGCTTCCTCTCCTGTAGCTGCCAAACAGATTTATGACAGTGCTGGTCCCTCAAGCATCGACTCAGGTGCCTATTACCAGACCCTCTACAGCAGGTCTGTGCTTAATGCGTCCTAGAGAGGTGTCTTCTCTCTATTTTTTTTTCTGGACGAATCAAGTAATAAAATCTATGATTGGTAGCAGGCCTCTAACACAACAGAAACAGGACTTTAATTTCTCTGTTGCAGTTCATAGGAATGTCAGTGCTCGCCCCACCCCTTACCCTAAACTGAACATTTCATTCCAGTTGGAGTCTTCACATAACTTGTAAAAGGAGATTTTATAAATGCCTCAAAACCCTTAGTCAAAGATAGTTAATTAGCCAAGACATGTTTGGAGTCTGATGTATTTATATTTACATTTGAGCTTACAGGTCTAACAAAGCTAACAGTTAGGGGACGCTTATAGGCTCCAGTTTAGCAGCATATAAAGTGCATGTTGTGTCTTTTTCTGCCTCAGCACATAGTTTGAGATCACTCCACATGTGCATCAAACTTTGGTGAGAGGTATTGCCTTAAGTTTGAAAGTGGAATTATATGTTTGCTTTACTGTATAGTTCTATAGTTAAAACTATTTGTATATTTGGTTTTAATACAGCACAACTTTGTCTCTTTTTAAAATGTTTACGTACAAATGGTGTTACTGAGCCAAACAAGGTCTATTAAGGTGAATGCTAAACTGGCTCCTCTGTTAGTAGCTTTAAAACAGGTCTTGGCTGATCAACTACATTTGAGTAAAGGTATAACTTTATATGACTATGTTGACCCATTTGTACATTTAACAACCTTAATGAATTCAGGTGAACATCCAGAAACTAATATACCATAGCACACCTCTCCACACAGAGGCTAGTCTGGTGAACTTAAACACAAATTGATTTTGTTGAACCTTTGGCCTTTTTAACGTCAGGGCTTTTGCTAAACAGGAGGATGAGATACAAACGCAAAATGTGTATATACACTGTCTGTGGCGAAAGGGGAAAAGCCATTTATTTATGAAGGGAAGAAATTAATATATCTTATTTTTCTTTTGTGTTTTGGGATTATTATGGGTTTTATATTGTGTGTGTGTGCGTGTGTGTGTGTGTGTGTGTGTGTGTGCGTGTGTGTGTTGAAGTATATGTTGCTAAAGTACAGTCTCATGTTACAGCATAGCGTGGCATTCCTCTTAGCATAAAGTGCGCAAATGTATAAGGTTGCATTGCTACATGTGTAATGACTTTTTTATTTTTTATTTTATTATGCCAAAGATTTGTAGGTCTATGCTTTTAAACAAACTGTGGTAAACATTTTTGGCTCAAAGCCCTTTTCTGAGTAATTAAACTTAGTTTTAATAATAAGAAAACGATTGTTCTGTTATCATTTATGTGCCACAGCCAAAATGTAATGGTTACTAAAAGCGTAGCATGTGCTGATATTACACATTAATTTCACAGTAATCATCTGTCCTTTTATCCAAATTTGTAAAATTATCATAATAATTGGCTCTATTAAGCCGAATATGACCTAATTTATTGGTAGATTGTTTATGGAAGCATGAACTGTACACAGCAAATGTGATATTCATAAAAATCCAGGTTGTTGGTATACTGCGTGAGCTCCAGCAGTTCTGTCAATTTACACATAATTGACGCTAACATGAACGTTGATTATATCATATTTCTGGCATTTATCACAAAATAAATACCATCAGATTTTGCGCTGCAGTTGCTTCATGGAAAAATTTACCATGCTACATAAAACCATTTAACCTGTGCCATAAATATAATTGGTACTTTACAGGTTTATGGCATTTATTAAGACTTGCATGAAAGTTAAAATCAGGAATAATAAATAAGACAATTTTTGATTAGTTTGGCCTATGCAAACATTAAATCATTTAAAAATGTACATCTAAAAACAATTAAAAATTTGGTAGATTATGCACTTCATTTCATATTCAGCTTAAAACTGTGCATATAATACTAATTTACTTGTTAGCTGCTTGGATCAAACCTTGCTGAGTGTTCAACTTAAAAGCTTATGTAACAAGGTAACTAACATTGCTGACTAACTTATGCCTGCAAACAAATTATACATACAGCATGTCAGATATTTTTATGTTTGGTAGCTAGATTAACCTATGGTGTGTAATGTGTAATTTTTCATTACAAATATAGCTGCTAATCCCAACAGGTAAAATGTAAACATGTTATTTGCGATAGAAAGCTAACTCCCAACTGTAAACATATGTCTCAGTTAGAGGTAGTTTCATAGCTAACAAGTAAAATTTAAGCCAAATAGCTAAATATAACCATATGAATGTTTTTTCTTTTGTCAATATATGAAAACAAGTATTTTAAAGTGTCATTGCATACCAGGTCATGGCTGTTGAATATTATATAGTATAACTAATTATCAGCACATGCTTGCAAGATCGGTGAAGATCATTTACACACAGTACTTTGCACTAGTGACCCCCTTATTAAGGGAGGAGGCACAGTCAATTCGTTACAACATAGCCTTGTAACTTCTTTCTTTTAAACAAAAGAGGCAAATTCAATTGATGACATCATGCTAACGCGTCAGTTGTTGATCATTCCAGACTTTTAACAGGTTTTTCTTTCTTGTTGTATCAGAATAATCGGTTTGGAGCGCGGAAAACCATTTCAGGTCAGAAATGTGTTATTGTTGTGTTAATGTTTATTTAAACTTTTTGCTTTCTGTCTTCAAAGAGAAATGCATTAATATATGTATGTATATATTATATATATTGGTACAAAAGGTTGTTATATGGTGTTTTTGTCATGTTCTTTTCTTATTAAAAGACAAAATTTGGGGAATTATTTTAAGTTTCAGACCCTGTTTTGTTTGGTTTATTCAGAGTCAACAAGACCTTTGTGTATAATATACTTGTGAAACATATATAAGGCAAGATATTTCATTTTTATTTAAAATCAACTGTCTGTTAAAATACATGTTTGACTGGATAATATATATTAATATATCAAAAAATAAAAATATTTTTTTTACAATAAAGAAACATTATTATTATTATTATAAATAATAAAATTATATATTATAATAAAGAAATATTCAAACACAATGCAAATATATAAATACAAATATTGCAAATACTGACAAGCTATACTCTAGGATATACTCTCACCCAGGACTTAATTAGGCACACTATACTAATAATGGCTAGGCCTCCATTTGCTCTTCAAACAACCTTAATTCCTCGTGGCATGGATTCCACAAAATGTTAGAAATGTTTCTTTGAGATTCTGCATGCAGTTTATGCAGATTTTTCAGGTGAACATTCATGCTGCGAACCTCCCGTTCTGCCACGTCCCAAAGGTGTCCTACTGGGTTCAGGTTTGTTGGCTTAAGCTGGTGTATGATCATGCTGGAAGTAACAGTTAAGAAACGAATAAATTGTTGCAGTGATGATCAGCAACAATAATCAAGATGTCCAGGGCATTTAATCAATGATTGGTTTGTAGTAACTGGCCAAAAATAATGGCCACATCATTACAACACCAGCCTGGACTGTTGACACAATGCAAGTTTGGTCCATTGATTCATGCTACTGACTTCAAATTCTGACTCTGATAGTTGCCTTTCTCTGCATAAATAGAAATTTGTTCATCCAGTTTTGATGAGCCTGAGCCCACTGCAGCATCAGCTTTCTATTCATGACTGACAGCACTAGGACCTGACACTGGTTTCTGCAGTTGTAACCCAGTTGCATCAAGATACAATGTGTGGTGCATTCTCTGGAGATTTTCTGCCCCCCAGAATTGTACAGAGTGGTTATACAATATGAGGTGCTTTAGCCTTCCTGTTAGCTTAAACCTGTCTCTGTTGACCTCTCTCAATGATAAGGCATTTATTATATGTTTTATTGCACTATTCTGAGCAAACTCAAGAAACTGCTGTATGGGAAGATCTGAGGATATCAGCATTTACAGAAATACTCAAACCAAAATACATCTGGCACTAACAATCATGCCATAGTCAAAATGACTGAAATCATATTTTCCTAATTCTAATGTTTGATCCGCAATGGCATGAGTTTATGCACTGCACATCTGCCTCTTGATTGGCCGGTTAGATATTTGCATTAATTTATAGCCTCCAATCAAAATGATTGGATTTGACTAAAAACGATCAATTTCCTCACATTGGATAAAAGCGCAAAGGCTTGCTAAATTTCTTAAATAAACTCAGTGAGCTACAGACACACACACACACACACACACACACACACTAGCACTCTTATATGAGTAAAAAGGACCACAGTTTCCTCAGAGAAACAGATGCAGTCTTATAACAGCATGTATGCGGTTTTTCAAGGTCACATGGTAATTGAATTTCTGTATGATATTAACCTTGCAGTTTCATACATAACTGGTAAGCAATCAATGACTTGAGATGTATGAGCAAAATCATAGAAATTTAATTGTACTATTACACAAAATACACCATTTGGGTTATTATAGGATGTAGAGATTACAGCATAGTGTATGCAAACACACAGCTTTTATTTTAAGTGGTTTGTGTTTGCTATATTATAATTTTGCTGAAGATTTAAATGTTTTATNNNNATATTTTAATAATAGCCTTAATTATGTTTAGTATCATTCATGATAGTATTGCAGTGTGATTAAACAAGCTACTGTTAGATTAGTGCTGGTAATGGCAAACACAAACTAATATTGACAACAATCCACGATATGATCATGTATAGTATAAAATAATCTTTCTTTTCTGATTCTTAATGGTGATGATTATTGCTCTGATGGACATTTTTGTTTCTGTTTTACCTCTTTATGTCAGACAAGTCTAATTATTTTAGAGGAAATACTGAATATACTTATTTATACTATTCCGAACTACAAGTTAATAGCTATAATAATAACTATAATAACTGTTATCAATTATCAACATTTTATGGCAAATATATAAATTTTTTAAATAAGCTAATTTACCATTTCTCCTGTTTTGGGATGCATTTTGCGGGGTCTATTCTCTCATCTTCACAAACTGTTATATCCTGGTCAGGGTGTGGTAGATCCGGAGCCATTACTGGTAAAATTGGGTATGAGACACCATGCACACATACCTTTACGCACTAGTTCACACCTAGAGGCAATTTCAGAGTAGCAAATTCACCTCCCAGCATGTTATCCTTATGTGGGTTTGCAGAGATGTTGAAACTCCAGATGATACTGTAGCCAAAAAAAATATTGAAAAGTTTAAAGAAATTAAAATTATTTGTTGCTTTGTCATACTGTTAGGTAATGGTAGTCAATACTGCAAATTATATACCAAAGTATGAATACAAAAGTATGAATGTCTGTGTGCAAGGGGCCTTCGGATGGGCTCCTCTGTATTTCTGCCTGACATCCACTGTTCCCTTGATGGGCTAGGGATCCACCACAACCCTGACCAGGATAAGAATTTGGGGTGAAGGCTGAGGGTGTTCAAGAAATTGTATCAGTGTAAACATTGAATCTCTCTCTCTCTCTCCAAAGAAAAAAAATAATGGTTTAAAAATGAAGCACAAAATCTTTAATGTATATTTATTATAGTTATTAGCATGGAAATGAACTAGAATTTGAATATGAAATCTTTTCACTTAAGCTGGCATTGGTGTAAAACCTGAAGATTTACGTTAGATCAAAACCCTGAGATTTTCATCTAACTAAACCTCAGTACAAATGTTGTAATGTCAATTATTAACTGAATATTTGAAGTTTTTATATTTTATCTCAAACCTTTGCTTTGTTTCAACTATTTATGAAAATAAAAATCTAATTATGAATGAAACAACCACAGAAAGAACAACAGACTGTCTATATGATCTCAGGCTTCAGTATCTCTCCGTCCCTCTCCATCTGACTTTGTGTTCCTACCACACCTTTTAACCATTTAAAAGCCTTAGCTAACCCTTAGACTGCAGGCTAAGAGTTACTGCTGAATTCGTTCTGCTTATTTAACTGAGCAAGTCTCCCGGAATGTTCTGAGGAAATGTTCTTCTTACTTCCTTGAAAAACTCTGCTGAACAGGTCCTCTGTTTAATGTCAAGGTTGAGATAGGGCCGGTGTATTCTAAACTTGCTACCTATGAGTACTAGCAACCTACTGGTTATGCAGATAAAATCTGGTTATTCATTTTGCAATGAATAAAACAATCTCTCACTTAAGATTAACCTGTCACATTGGTGTAACAGACCACCAATGTTTTATGACATAAGCTTTTACATAGGTAGTAAAGATGTATGGACTATGTCAGCCAATGGAGCAGTATTTTAGTTATTATTATGAAGAATTCTTGTACAAACAGGTGGCCATGGAGCTTTATATGGTTATTTAACTGGATATGCACTGTAGTGCTTATTTCTCTATGTTGAGCTTAGAATGTTGATAAGTCCACCATTACACTGATAGGGTTTCCAGAGAAACATAAAAAGACTAAGGCCCTTCTCACCTGTTGCCTTATTGGCACCATAACACAGTTACCATGGAAAATAAACATGACTTTTCATGAAGAACAAATGAAAGATCTACATGACATATTTCATGAAATCTAGAATGGTACAACTTTTAGCATGATGCAATATTGATTTACATCACATTTCCAATTTAGTTTGAGCATTAATAGTATATAGTAATATTATCACTCACTAAATGACCAAGGCTAGCTAGCAAATTCCACTGCCTCAAATCACACATTATGCTTTTACACTATACACTATGTACATGACCTTGCACCATGTGGACACTTGTGCAGTTGTGTGAATGGCGAGAGAGATGGAGAGAGAGACCATATGGAAAAAAAGGAAAAATATACAGTATATATTGCTTAATTCTTTCTTTCTTTCTTTCTTTCTTTCTTTCTAATTCTTACTCTTTCTCACCTTTAAACTCATTACCTATCTTTCTTTGAATCTTTCTTTTGTACGTTTCTCTTTGTGTTTGTTCTTTTTACCCCTCTTTTCCTTTAGTTTCCTCCAGGAAATGTAGATGTACTTTATTTTGATTTGGGGGATTTGTAATAAATGCTGCAGAAAAAGAACATGGCCTGGGTGTATAGGACTGTTTGTTTACATGTGGGGTAGATAATATCAAGTCAGAAGGATAGGGATCGAGAGAAAACGCGCCCTTCCCTGAAGATGTAAAAGAGTGAAATATCCTCTACTGCATCCTGGAGGAGGAACATGGTCTGTTTACATAAGTGGGTTTTAAAGAAAGCATTTAAGCCACCGGTTCACGCCTCAGGCTGTTCCTTCAGTTATGACACATCTGAGGGGTGTGTGTGTGTGTATGTGTGTGTGTGTGTGTGTCTGAGTGTGTGCGTGTGTGTGTGTGTGTGTGTGTGTGTGTGTGTGTGTGTGTGTGTGTGTGTGTGTGTGAGAGAGAGTAAGAGAGTGAGAGAGGGAAAGAAAGAGAGAGGGAGGGAGTCTCACCTGAGCTTTACATCCGTCTTGTGTTTGGAAATGGCATTATGACTAATAACTGACTGGCATTTTTTATTTTTATTATTATTATTTTTAAAGGTTATTTAAAAAAATTAGACATTAGTAGGCCTGATGAATAATTGATAATATTTGATGAAAATTTTGTTTTTCTTTTCTTACTAACCCTCCATCTTGAGAGCTTTCTTGAGATGATTTCTCTAAAAAAGTCTGTTGAAAAAAGTTTTTGTTATTTGTTTAGCTTTAGATATGTCTGTAAAATGAAATTGCCATGGTATTATTATTATTGTTGTTACTGTTGTTATTGTTGTTGTTTTAATAATAATAATAAAAAAATAATAAAATAATACTAAGTATAATACTGTTATTAATAAACAATTATTAATAATAATAATGATAACAACAATAACCATAATAACAATTATTATTATTATTATTATTATTATTATTATTATTAGTAGTATTATTATTATTATTATTATTATTATTAATAATTAATAATAATAATAATAATAATAATAATAATAATAATAATATAATTTTTTTTATTAGTTATTGTAGTTTTATAAAGTTTCAGATATTTTTTATATAAAATAATTTGTAAAACGGTATTGCCATGTACTGTCATGCTATAAGATATTAGATACTAGATTAGTGTGACTGGTCAGAGAGAGCTCCTTGTAAAGTCAATGAACATTAATGCCTCTAAACACAATGCCTAATTAAACACTATGCATAATATTATATGCATATCTCGTAACACAAAAGATGTAGGTGCTAAAATATGTCATTGCACTCTTGCATATGGAAGTTGTATGTGATGGGTTTCACTGCAAAACCAGATAAATCCATTTAGTTTTTAGAAAAACAAGATGCAAAAGTATTGCAAGCATATTGTGAATGTTGTTCTTGGTTTTTTTAATACTGTTAAAAAGCAGAAATGGCAAAATATTTTTGCATTATTTGGCAAAATGCTCTACTTCCCACAGGTTCGAAAAAATAGACAAATTAACCTCAGTTGTGTTTGTCCCAACTGATTTTATGATCAATTTGGTTTGATCAAGGTGTTTAATTTATATTGTGTTTTTGTGGTGAGACACACTGATGGCAAATGCACTAATATAAACCCCAAAACCCTTTAGCTTACAATGCAACACCAGCCTTGTCCACTCCCAGGTTGAGTTTCACTTCATTAGTTGATGACAGGACCTTATCTTAGTAGTCCATGACTGCTGGGGAAAATGCATTGGCAGTAACTGTAAATGCCTCTTCTCCTCCTAGTTTTAACATTCTCTAAAAGTCTATTAAACTAATTTAGTTAATGCACAGCAGTCGCTATTTTGTCCAGCCCATAATTTTTCTTTAATGACCAAAAGAAGCAATGCAGTTAGCTTCTCATGGATGCATCATATTTTTCTACACTGTAAGCCCGAATAAGTTGGCAAAACTTTAAAAAATTGTGGTAATCAGTTACATCAAATTTTTTAAGTAATGATGTTTCCAGTTTTAAATAAATGGAACTATGAGTTTTTGAGTTTGTTGTACTCATTCATATTAATCATTCTTTACTTGCATTATTGAGTAGCCTAACGTATACTATTTAATAGCAATTATCTTTTTTTTTTTAGTTGTTGCAAATCAAAAACATTGTTCTTGGTTTTTCGGCTGCTCCCGGCAATGGGTCGCTACAGCAGACAATCCAGTCCGCACACAAGCTTGGCACAGGTTTTACGCCAGATGCTTGACACAACCTTCCCATTTTATCTGGGCTTGGGACAGGCACTTCATACAGTTGTCGGGAATCGAACCCGGGCCTTTCGCATGGCAGGCAAAACACCTACCACTGATCCACTAGTGCCCTGATGATGTCAGACAAAAAATAGTCTGAAAAGTCTATAGTCTGAAAGATTTTAAGTTGGTGGAACATTAAGGTGACAGTTACTGCTACTTAAGTACTTACAGATACTTAAAATATCTTTGTTCAGCTAACTTGAAAAGTGTCATTTCTACAAACTCATAAATACCAAAAAGTTCTAAATACTCATTAAAGTCTATTAATTTGAACTAATTGTAATTATTTAAGTTAACAGTACTCAATATGTTTAATTACTTTGAACTTTTAATGTTTAATTACTTTGAACATTAGGGTTTACAGTGTATGAAATACATTTGTTCATTGTTGCATTGTTGAGTTCAAAATGTTTAAAAGAAGTAATTATTAAAAAAAGTCTTATTATATTGTAATAAACACCATCACATTTAAACTGCCACCATCATCATCTCCATAGTATTACAATAGTGTATTTTGTATGTTAGGGTCCAGCTGTGACAAATAGCCTACTTGTGTTTTTTTGTTTTAGTTTACTCTAATATTTAACTTTTTATAGCATACAAATGTCACATATGTTAGTGTATAAAGTACTTGCTTCATTAAATAGAGCTGAACTTATTTAGTATTAGTGCTTTTAAAATATATTCATTCTACTTTTGCACACTGAGGTATGTGAGCTGTTTTGGTGGCAGATTGGGACAGAGTGTACTGGCTCAGTTTTTCCAAGTCTGTGTGTGTGTGTGTATGTGTGTGTGTGTGTGTGTGTGTGTGTGTGTGTGTGTGTGTTGTGTTACAGATAAGGACGTGGACTTTGCTCATGACGGTGCTCTAGGTGAGGCTACCACGGCCTCTGATTAGCAAAGAGAGAACTACAACATGATTAAATTTTCCTCACAGAGAAAGACAGGCAGATTGATCTGTATTTGATCACTGTGTAAACAAAGTGTGTATGAGCCACAGTCTTTTTATTTTAGACACTCACACACCCACACCCACATACACACACACAGACGCACACCTACACATACACCACACGCTATATTATGCCTATATTATGACTATATTATGCCTATACAAAAAATGTATTCATAAAAAATTAAACACTTTTATAATTATAATGTAAGAATTTTCATAAATATCCATATATGGCCTGTTGTGCAGTGAGCAAAATCATTACGTTCATTCTGTCAAAGAACAAAGAGGTAGACAGGAAGTCAGTCATAACATAAACATAAATATGCCATTTATTGCTTTCTGATAACACAAAAGTGTGTGAACGTACACAGTTCAGGCGACAAAGGCTCAACTCACACTCTGTGCAACAAGCTCCTCCCATTCTGGTCAATCATCATCAGTCTCAGTTTACTCCCACCTCAAACGCTATCAGCCAACACATGTTTGGTGTCCAACATTTGTTCATTTCTGCACACAACAACATCAGAAAAAAATTATAACAATATCTAATTGTATTTAACAAACAAATAACCATTTCTGCTCTGCTACAAAAATGAGCTAGTTAGTATTAGCTGTCTTTGGATTATGTTCATGAATTGCATTTCAGTAAGGAGTCTACTTGCATCTGCAAAATATATGTCACTAAATAGTCTAGTCATAATTGATACTAATCACACTGTAAAATTAAGTATTACATAAAGATCAAACTAATCTGAAGTTACACTAAAAGCTAAATAATACATACATAATTCTAATAGCTAGCCAAGAGTTTAGACTAACCTGCGTTCTAACGCTTCTTTAAACCTTGATGGGTTGATCAAGGATCTTGCTAAAAAGCCAACATCAAGAAGAGAATCAGTTTACACTTTTACATAATTTTTTCATCATTACTTACCATTAATAGGATTAAGGTCCTTTCTTATACTTAATAGCATCAATAAACAAATTCACATGTGAGACGGATTGTGGCGTGAAAGGCAATCGTTTTGTAGCTGGAGGGCTTGAAGGTGTGAGGCAAATCATCAAGGTTTTACACACACACACACACACACACACACACACACTTATTTCCCTCTTACACATTCACTTCTAATCATTATCTTTTATCTTGTTATCTTTTAAAAGCAAACACATGTTCACTGGTTCATTGATTGATCCTATAGATTTAAACATACTGTATATAGAACATAGTAAAGACACAACACTTACACTCACACACACACACACAATGAAATGCATTTTTATTTAATATTTTTCCTTAGCCACCACTGTCTAATGATTTGCATGCTATAATAATATATATAATGTTATGCTAATGTTTATCAAACATTATCATACCATTATAGGACTAAAACATAAATTTTATTGTACTTAACTAACAAACAATTCAATATACACTAAGATTTAGACTAAAATTTCTATTTTGAAATGTCCATTGCGTTCATGTTGATGTGAGGATCCGAGCTGGAAGCCAAAGGCACGGTCTTTGCTCATGCGGCTCAAGCTGCAGACGGCTGAAATAGTCTCCCCATGAAGTGGTCTCAACCTGGTGGTCTCATAAGTTAGGTCCAAGTCAGAGGACAAAGGCATAATTTGATCAACCTGCTTTGATCTTCCTGTCTGGCAAGGACATTTTGCTCACCCTTTTTACACTTAGCCTTGAATAACATACACCACATTGTGTGGAGGAGATTGCCTTGCCATATAGCAGAATGGGGGACTATGCCTGTGTGTTCATCCAGATGCAAGGGTAGGACATACAGAATAACTTTTGGTAGGCGATCCATGCCAATGAAGGTACGCTATGTATCCACTTTTTTTTAAACATGTCGAATTGTGTGTTAAGAGGGGTTCTTTCATATTTTTGCTAGGAATGTCACTGAACTACAGCTACCATCAGGACCTGCAAGTCACATGTCCCTGGCTGAGTCTGGTGTCAGTTTTTAAGGGTCTGTCATGCTTCGCTTTCTTCACAAGTTAATTTTTTGATTTGTTCTTTAGAAAATTAGTCCTTGTAGACAGACCCAGAGGAAACACCATGCAAAAAAGAGGTCTTTTTTTGAGGCAACTCTGGAGGTGCGAGGCCACAGTGCTAACCACTATGCCAAGTGCTGGCTATGTACATGTTTTCATGCCTCAGTTACCTGGTGATGATGGTAACCATTTGGTAAGCAATAACAGTTGCTACATTTTTTGGTGGGAGAAATTGGTGAAATTGGTATAAAAGTAATGACTATGAATTTAATGTGAACATTACACTAATAGTGTATATTACACTATAGGTTTTTATTTATAGACACTAGTTTAGCCTTATACATCTCACATTTAATTGGTATGTAGGAACTTAGAGACATTTTCCCCTCAATCTTTTATTATTTTTTATGCTTCATTATATTTATGTATAATTATAATGCATAATTAAAATTATACAAATTATCCTTTTATTTATTTTTTTCTAAGGAGCCAGCAAAATATTAAATATTAATCATAAATGGTTATACTAGGCTAAATCAACAGAATAAGAATTCTATTTTTTCAGTAACTGTCTATTGTGCAGATTCCAATTATTGGCCAAATATTTAAATTTGATTAGTGTTTTGGGTCAGTAATATCCTTGCAAGTGAAATTTCGTAATTTCAGTTATCTAACATGTTTTTTTGAAGAAAGGATTGGATTGGTATTTGGAGTTATCCATCTATCTTGATTCAAACCCCTGTCCCAGCTGTAAACTGATGTAATTTGCCAAAACATACAGTGCTGTATACAGACTCCTTATTAAATCAAATTAAATTGAATTATGTAGAATAATTAAAGAAATGGGAAATGTTTTACTGTGCCAGGTTGCAAAGCAGCTAAAAATACAAAAACTGGTTGTTTATGCAATATACTCAGCAGCAACCTCATTTCTCCTCTTGTCTGGTCCAACCACTCAGCATTCAGCATCACTGGTATACAGTGAAATTACTGTCCTGATCATCTGTCATCTTCAACACCCGTTTCTCAATGGTTCATGCCTTAAGTCGGATGGTTTTATATGCTTGAATGATTCATAGGTCATTCTGTGGCTTAACAGACATTTCTCTGAAACTGCTCAGGTACAAGGACTGGACTGAAAATGAGTGTCAAAAACGTGCCAAAAATAAGAGCCAAAAAATGTCCTTCTGGAAACCTGGGGAACTATTCCTGAAAACTACATTAAAACTGTAAGAAATCCTGGCTCTTTAGAAACATGAAGAAATGAAGGTTGATTTTTGCACAGTACTGTATATTTTTAAATTATGCCCAAATAGTTCTTCCTTCCTCTTGTTAGATCCTAACATATTTTGCCCCAGGGTTTGATTTTATTCTAGGGTTTAGAAAGTATATGATGAAATCATGATAGTTGTCTGAAAACTTCATTCATGTATATCTGATGGACACTTTTGAATGATGTAAAATATTTTTTTTCAGTACACCTCGATAACCATGACATATGTGTGTCATGCACACTCAATCCGCGACCGGCACGAGGACCCGGAAGTAATGCGGTCGCGAACCCGGAAGTATAA
>JAQMYJ010000038.1:21512517-21530455 GCA_030014305.1 Clarias laeviceps
GTTTGGGTTTACCATTCACGCTACAAGGGCTAACCGCTAAGCTACGTCTTCTCGTCACCTCGGGTTAGTTCCTGACAATGTGACTTATGTGACATGAAGGAATTTTATCTCGTCTGTTTATCAAGCCAGGTTGGAGGACTGTCCTGTTGTTGCTCTTCTCACTGTGGTGTTCCATTTTCTCAACTTGGTGCTGAAGGACTTCATGGTGTTCCATGGTACATCTAATATTTAGACAGTTCTTTTGTATACCTCTCTCTGATCAAAATCTTTCAGCATTGAGATAAAACTAAAAAGTGTGAATATAAATCCTAGCTGTTTTTTGTTTGTCATAATCGTATAATTGATAATGTTTATGATAATTACTTTTACACACAAGTAAGAATGTGATAAGTTGATTCTGAGAACAATCACATGCCCCATTAACAAGGGATGTGTGCATTTGAGCAACCAGATTTTTTTTCCTTTTCTCCCAAATAAAATGTTCTATTTGTACAGAATTTTGTTGATTGCTATATCACACTAAAGATGAGAAAAATCCAAATTTACCTTGATTTAATTTTTGACAGGAACAGGAATGTATATAAACGTGTATTATCCACTGTATTTAAAAGTCTGCGAGACTCCAAGGAAATCAGTGTGTGTTCAGTGTTTGGTGAAACAAAGGCAAAAAAAAAGAAGTAAAAACTGAACACAATTTAAATGTTAAATTCACATTCACATAAGATATAAAACTATAAATATACAGCTTGTAGAACAACTCTGATGTGTGTATAGAGAATGAGAGAACGTGAGAAATGGTAGACAGAGTTTTTTTGTTGTTATTTGTTTTTTCATGCCTTACCGCCTTGAGCAGGCTTACATACAAGGTGTCTTTGAGCAATAGATGTTTACGAGCTTTAACCTAAAATAAAAAATTAAAAAACATGACGTGTACCAGCATCCAAAATAAAGATCCCAATGCTAACATCTGTAATAACAAGTTCCCCCCAATTACCTGATTTAATAATTGAAAGATTTGTCATACTTTAAGGGAAACTCCTCAAACTAAATTCTCAACCTTCTGAGAGAGCAGTAAATAAGCTACAGGACTTCCTACCAATTAACCACAAATCTCCTTTTCATTCTGTCTTTTTCTCTTTGCACTCTAAATATAATCATGAGGGCCATTCTGGTAATTCAATATTTACAATGTTTCATAGTAATGATGTAAGTTATTTAAAAAGCAATTTTTGTGTTTTTCAGTTCATTCTCTCTCCCTTTTCTTTTATTCATGGTACACCTGGCTAATTCGCACGCATGCACGCACACACACGCACACACTTATAAGACGTACAGTGTTATACTTAAACTACTTTATTTACATGATACTTCACAGTTCATTATATTTTACTTAAATCACTTCTAAAATGCTTGTTTAGAGAGTGAGAAGTACAAGCACACAAGCATGAAAGAGAGCTGTATTTCTTGGCTAGACTTCCTTCAGAACACTTGAGGGAGTTGAGGATGGTTATGTACCAGCTGCACAATAAACAGATAAACAAAGAATTGATTATCTGTTTAATCTATATCTAATACGTGTTTGGATACCATCTTATCCCTGATTTCTTTTTTCATATTTATCACACTCAAATTATTCAGATCATTAAACATATGTTAACATTACACAAAGATAACCAAAGTAAATACAAAATGCAGTTTATAAATGAAATTTAGGGAAAACTTGCCTGGCCCTATAGTAATAGCAATATTGTAATGGTAATCGCACCCCTTGAATGAATCAAGAAATCACTTAAATAGAACCTGTCTGTCAAGTCAAGCATGTTAAAAGATCTAAAAAAAAAAAAAAAAGCAACAAGATCTAAAGAAATTCACAAAAAGATGATAAACAAAGTAATTGACCTGTATCAGTCTGGAATACAGTATAAGATACAGTATAAAATGGTAGACTGTCGCAAATTCAAACAGGTCAAATTATTGTCCTGCATCAGAAAACAACTAGGGAGAACTGGAAGGATAGTGCTGAACCTTTAAAATCATGGATGAAATGTTTATATGCCCATTGTACAAGCCTCTGAAGGCAATGTTATAATTTGGGGTTGCTTCAGTTGGTCAGGTCTAGGAAAAAAAAAAAAAATTATTTTGACCACTTTAATGTTAATTACAGCTCATCAACATTATGTGTCAAACAATTGAAGTTAAATGATGACCTGAATGTACTGAATGACCAGATTATATTATAAGGGAGTTTTTCGTCCCCCAAATCTTCTCTCACCCAAAATTGTAAAGGAAACTTTTTCGCACATGAACTGGTCCCCACATGATGTGCTGTAATCAACGTTAAAGTGGTCAAAAGAAACATTTATTTTATTTTATTTATTAATTTATTTATTTATTTTTGCCATTGTATACTGGTATATTTGGCACATAATATATTACGTTAATGTGGGCACACATGATATGCCACTAATGGTACCCACATTTCATGTAGGTTGTTGCCAGCACATTTTGGCAGCACATAGAGTATTCACTAGATACAGTAAATGCTGTCACATTCATGAAGTAGGATAATGATAGCTGTCTTTCTGAGTTTGACCACATTCTGTTCCATGAAATATATAATTCATAATTCAATAATAATTTTTTTATTAAAAAGTAGCAATAATAAGTAATCATTAGTTAATGTTCCATTGAGAGGACTGCCTCAGTAAGTGGCATTTTTAGGTAAACTCTCAACAGATGTGTTCTATTAAGAAGAAATTATGACAGTTGCCTTCTAATCATGAGATTAGTTATGAGAGTCGTTTAAAACTTAACTTGTTTAAATATCTGGTGCTTGTATCTAAACTGATTAGTAAGGGAGAATCCATAGTAACCCAACATTGTGAGTAAAAATTTAATTCACCATATAACTGATTACCTGAGTGTAACACCTAAATTATTTCTGATCATAACTTCTTACTTAGTTCTACTAGTTTTCTCTGATTATATCTACGATTTATAATGTCCATACAGATCCTATCTTTTTACCTTATAAATATAATCCTGAGGGCCATTTGGATAGCTCCATATTTACAAGATGTAAGTCACTTAAAATGCAAATTTCAAACATACACACACACATATATATATATATATATATATATATATATATATACTTTTTATTTAGATATAAATAAACAGTTCTCTGCCCAGCGATAAACTATGGTTAGGGCGCAGATGTGGCCGTCAGACTCTGGGAGTCCTGTGATGAAGTCCAGCGCAATATGGGACCATGGTCTGTGGGGAACTGGGAGTGGTCTGAGACAAACCGCTGGTGTTTTTTTGCTAGTCTTGTTGCGGGTGCTGTCACAAATGCTGACAAACTGGCAAGTGTTTTCTCTGAGGGAAGGCCAATAGAAACGTTGTCGAACGAGTGCTAGAGTACCTGGAAGCATGCCGCAGGTGGAACAAAGAGCCGACCTGGTGGTGTCTCTGGGTTCTGGTTCAATGTCTGTTTGACCAAGGTCTCAATGTCTACAGAGGTTACTCCAATGAGACATTGGAGCAGCAGATTTTGTTACCTGGTTGGTAGGATAGGTAGAAGTTGAAGTGGGAGAAAATTAGTGACCACCAGGCTTGGCAGGAGTTCAGTTGTTTGGCTGACTTGAGGTATTCGATATTTTTGTGGGCCGTACAGATGAGAAACAGGTGTTGGCCCCGTCCAACCAATGTCTCCACTCCTCTAGTGGCCAGAAGCTCTCGTCATCAATCCCATAGTTCTTCTCGGAAGCAAAGAGGCACCGTGAAAAGAAACAGCACGGATAAAGATTACCATCAGCTGGCGACCTTTAAGAGAGTACAGCCCCTATGCTGGAGTTCAAGGCATCTACCTCCAATATGAACTGGAAGGCAGGGTCCGGCTGCGTGAGGATGGGTGCCAAGGTGAATCAGTTCTTGAGTTTGGAGAATGCCTCTTTAGTCTGATTAGACCGCTGAAAGTTTTTAGAAAATGTGAGGGCAGTGAGTGGAGCTTCCACTGAACTGTAGTTTCTGATGAACCTGAGGCAAAAGTTGGCGAACCCGGGAAAGCATTGGAGGTTCTTTCGGGTCACTGGCCTTGGCCGGTCGGTTACTGCCTTTACCTTAGCCGGGTAAAGGTCAGGGAAGTCCTCATTGCTGAGAGATGTAGTAGACAGGTAATGAGCCAATTTATAACTGGATGTCTTATAACATGTCGCCTTGCCCTTGGCTTGCTCATCGGGGACATACTTATATAATTCTTTTGATGGTGTAAAGCTGCTTTGCGACAATGACAATTGTTAAAAGCTCTATACAAATAAAATTGAATTGAATTTAATTGAATTGATGCTAGGCATAAGGGGCTCAATATCTGAACGGTGTTCTTGTTCCAGTTCATGCAGCGATTGAGACAGATCAACCAGGGGCATCAAAGAACCAGGGTTGAGTGGGCGTGGCGCGTAACTAGGAAGGTTTACTAGGAGTTACCAGGATTGTGCGAAGTGGAGGAACAGTTAGGAGTTGTGCAATTGTAAGAAGATCGTGGAGAGTGTTTGAGTAACTTGTGGGATGCTTTCCAGGTCGGATCGTAGAAGGGACCCATGCTGTGGAAGCGCCTGTTTGAGCTGTTCCAAGTCGGCTGGGTTCCAAGTATACTGTCACAGTCAAGACAATACTGAACCCAGGAGCAGACTCAAAACACACAAATGAATTTAAAAACACCGTGACATAGTGACTGAGCGGGTGGTGTGTAGCTGAGGTGAATCGGAGTGCTTCCAGGATAAGTGGGGGAATCCCAAATGATGTGGAGGGGAAGGTCAATGATGTCGATGGAATCCTACAAGCAGGGTATGAAAGATAATCTCCGGCGGTGTTTATGTCTTTGAGCAACGAGTGTCCATGGTTGCAGTGCCTGATGTTTGAGTCTGCCAGTGAAAACAATCATACACACAGGCAAATCCAAAAATGAGAGATGATTCAAAGGGCAAGAATGAAGACAGTCAGGGTCACGTGATCACAACTGATCCAATGGTTCTTCTCTCGTGCGTGCTGCGAAATTGTGCGTAATCGAGTAGTAAACACCAGTGCGAGTGTATACTGTTTGCAACAGCATCGTGACCGTGTGAGCACATAAAGCATTTTTTATTTTGTTTTACAGTGTTTTATTTATTTTTTTGTTTTCTTTACTGAGCTTTAGTACTTTAGTGTACTGCAACAATGGCTCCTGCGAAGGAAAAGTTGCAAAAGGAAGGCGGTAAGAAGAAGGAGCTGATTACGGTGGAAGTGTTTTGGATTACAAGCATGTTTCTGTAGCAAATTATGCTAGTAAATCAAGGTTTGACTGTGTGTGTATATATATATATATAATAAGTATAAGTATATATATATATAAGTATTTTCCCCCAATTGTGAGCCAACAATGAACTAAATGACAAGGAGAGATTTTACATCTTCCTCCTGTAGCACTATAGAAGTAAAAAAATTCAGTTCTTTGTTATTTTCTATGATGATATTGAGGTCCAATTGTTTGACTGAGTTAATTAAATAAGGGTACAAACAGCCTTATGTAGATACAAACAAGAACAACAGATCAAAAAAATCTAAGCCCATTAATCTGTAATGATCAAATATGCACTTGTCCTCATCTAATTTAATCTTCCAAAAATCTAGTTAGTTATCATAGTCATTTATGTTATTAATAACCTAAAACAACTTTTTTATTTTCCATCTCTAGGCCACAAAATTTTTCAGAATAGACCTTGTCCTTGTCTGTAAAACTTAGTCGACGAAAATTTACAGTGTTTTCATTGAAGTCTTATGTTCATAGGCTTGCCTATAATAGAATAAAATAAAGAATATAATTATGTTTTGTAAGTAAACTACAGCTTAAGCTTAAGTGGAAAAATTTTTCAAACATCAGCATTATCAGGTCTTGTTTTGGAAAATTGTCATGATTATGAATTTAAGGCCTGTAACATAAATATTTTGGT
This sequence comes from Clarias laeviceps, assembly GCA_030014305.1. Lineage (NCBI taxonomy): Eukaryota > Metazoa > Chordata > Actinopteri > Siluriformes > Clariidae > Clarias > Clarias laeviceps. Next base: position 21,518,505 of record JAQMYJ010000038.1, read on the forward strand.
ACAAATCTCTCACTTTTTTTCCTTCTAAACATACAATTTGCTTGTTTAATCTTCACATGGGGTGAAGATTTTTGTTGTTTTTTGCAGTTAGTGATTTAAAAATTCACTATTTCGGTTTGACTGAGCTTTACATCTCTCTGTTCTTATGTCTTAAACAAGAGAAGCATAGTTCATATTTAACAATGTGATGGACATTATTTAAATATGAGTTTTAGAACATAGAAGTGTAGTATTTGTCTGGATGTTACTGAATGTTGATCTACTTCTCTATCCTCACATTTCTACCATATAGGGCTATACTAGAGGTGGGTTAACTTTCCTAGCTCAACAGGAGGCTGGACAATCCTTTCTTTCATGGAGGGCAAAAAATTTGGGCCCCTTGGCCCCTTCCTAGGGAGAATTTCTCCTTCTCTCTAGCTCTTTGAGTCTCTCTCTACAAAGCTACCTTTTTCCCCACTTTATATTTAGACTCCTTCTTCCCCACTGGCTGTTCCTTAGGTGCCAGAAACTGTGTAGAGTAAAAATTAAAAGCCTTCTTAAATGGCAACCTTCGTGAGGAGTGTTTATGAAAAAAAAGCAGAGATGGATGAAGGGATGGTGGGATGAATGAGGAGTGCTGGTTTTCTTTGGCCTTTTCCCGTAAATTAGCTGTGTACCTTATTCAAATGAGAGCCAGGTGGATTCCCAAAAAAGAAAAAAGAGGTAGACATTCCCCCAAACGATATTCTATGTTTTTTTAAATAAATATGGAAATTGCACTGCCCATTGGGTTATTAATCCAATATAAATACAAATCCAGTCCAAATTCAAACTCAACTGATTCATATAAAATGAAATAAAAAGACAACATGGAATAATTTAATGCAAATTTTTTGCTGATTTGATAACCAACCTGTTGATTTTTATTCAAAATCAAGTTAGCAATATACATCTGGTGTGGTTGGCGGGTTGTCATTAATTTTTATATTCTTCATACAGATGTGAAAATACTGAAATAACATTGTTGACCTTATTCAATTATCCCCAGTTACAAATATTGTTTGCTACCTTGTTAATTACTCTTTAACCCATGATTTAAAAAGACCAGTCAATGACCTACATTCTAAATACAGACTAGCTACAATAATTGAGATTGATGATTAAAATTGAATATACATAACTGCAGTTAGAGATGATGTTTGATGCCATCTTTATGCAGTCAAGTAACATACATGGCAACCAATGTATGTTTTTAAAAGATAGGTGTATAATAATAATAATAATAATAATAATAATAATAATAATAAACAAGATAACCCAACAACTGATTTATTTTTAGCCTAATAGACTACAAAAAGGAACATACCCAATGCATTAAGTAATAAAATATTGAAATACTGCTATACCATCACTACTAGTTAAGTTCCCGGTTGTATGAGTTTTACCCAAAATTTCAAATGTAGACATGAATGTATATGCAAATGTCTGTGCACGCTTGTCTTATACACTAATCACCCATTTCATTAAACCCCTTAATATTAAAACCACCTAGGTTTTAGGTTCTCCTCGTGCCACTGGGAGGATATAGCTCCTCAGGGTGTCGCAGACATCCAATGTGTGCTCTAGTGTGCTCTAGACATTTAGCTGTTGTAGGTTGGCGGGGCATACATGGATCAGACTTGTTTGTCCAGAGCATTCCATGGGTGCTTGATTAGATCAGGATCTGGGAAATTTGAGGCCAGATTACTGAAAACCTTTATGGTTTGCCTGCTGGACCCTGTGTGTGAAAAGGTGTGATGCTGTTGGTGTTCTGATACCTCTCTTTCAAAGCCAGCACTGTCTTATTTGGGGAGTTTGTGCTGCATTGGCTTTTCTGTGGGGTTGGGCCAGGTGGTTGCCTTTACTCCTGTTGCCAGGTCACTGGTATATAACTGACTAGCGTTAGTACCTGTTGATGAAATCTAAAAAGTTTTTAGAAATAGTTAAAAGGTTAAAGTTAAAAATAAGCTGATCAGCTGTAATTGAATCAGTGATATTACTATTGCAGGTTAAATTCCACATACATGTCTGCCTGTTTTTCTGTACAGCAGAACTCAGTGCCTAACCTATTAATACCAAAAAAATTAAATGTTGTAAGGTTGAGATCTTATGCCCTGTTGACACTAAGTTGAACTTCTTTCATTGACAGCCAATTACACTCTCTATTTAAAGTAGATTATTACTTAAAGTATTTAAAGTATTATCTATTTTAAGTAGTATCTATTTTAAGTACTTAAAGTATTTAAAGTATGCTTATTCTGTAGGAAGAATAAGCATACATTCATCTGTCCATCCATCTTTGAAGGCTCAATTTCCATAGTGTATTTGCTTTTTTTTTTTTTTTGAGAAATCCATGCTGTGTCGTCCATTCAGATCTGTTTGATGAGGATTTGGGTGCATTACAGTCATTTCTTGATGGTAAACTATCGTGTTGATTGACTCTGTTAAGTGATATGTATAGCCAAGGCTACCTCAAGGGAAAAAGCAATATATTCGTCCAAAACAACACTGGCTGCTGGCTAACGCCTCTTCTACTCAATATTTTGATTTAATTAATGGCGCAGATTTAACTTCAGACAAATACAGAAGGATTGGCCAAGTTTGTCAATGCTGTGACAAAATCGGCTGGACAGACATACAAACATACAGACATACAGACATAAATTCTTTTGAGACTAGTTTTTGGTCCTGAAGATGTTTTAAAGACTACTGAGTACTTTTAGAAATTTCTCTTGGTAAGGCCTTGGGTAAATGTAAACATAATCTTCTTATGTCATAATGACATACTGTATGTTTTTACTGTACATATTTACAAAAGTGGTTACCTCATCTAGGTTGAAAACCATATGTGAATCTCTTGGCTACTGACAATTTCTTCATTTATTTATTTCAAATTATGAATGAACTTTAAAAACGTACGGAGCATCTAAATTATTTATTTGGACAGAACAAATACAAATAAATATTCATTTTAAATTCAAAGCATTGGTAAGGAGACCAGGGGGAGGTTTAAGTGAGACAGTCATGTTAAAGAGCCATGAAATGATGAAAGGAATGCAGACCCCTCCATCACATGGGTGGAGTTCCCACCTTTGCATGTGTGTGAGTGTGTGTGTCCGCATGCACACAAGCTTTTTCTGTTCACACACAGCGGCTTCTTTCCTCTCGGTGGCTGGAGAGACGGAATTAGTGATATGGTGAGAGTTCCTTTCCAAGGCAAATAAACAACAGCCACCCATTCCTTCACACACACACACACACACACACGCACACACACACACACACACACACACACATACAAAATAAACTCATACCCACTCGTGGACATAAATAGGCGAACAAACAGAAAACCTTAAGGAAACATCCTGTAATGTGCACTACTTACAGTGTTCTGTCTCGACTGTCTCCTAGCTCGAGTCTGCTTTTAAGACTTCATTGCTGTTTATTTGAAATCCCCTAATGTGTCATCTCTTCATCTCATTGCTGATCAGTATAAACACTCAAGGTGGAAACAAAGCCCCAGCATCCATTCCCCTGCTTGGAGTTTCTCCAGATTGCAGGTTTGTGTGCAAAGGTGGGAGTGTAATAATCAAGTGATCATAATTTTAGTTATAATTAAAGCCAACTCTGTATGCTTCTTCTCTCTTGAATCCCATAATTCTCTTCCCTTGAATTGAGTTCTAAGGAAGTTTCATGAAGGCTCAAACTGTTGCCTCATCACAGGCGTAAATTGCCATTTGCCATTGTGGTATAATAAAAAAATATATATATTAACACACCCTAATAGATCATCAGGATAACTAACTATACAGTTAACATACTAGTTAGCCTTAGTTAGAAGCATAAAATTCTTTAGTCCTAGTGAAGAAATTTGCCTATTTGGCAATAGCTGACATTACTGAGCCTTCAAAGAATTCCTGGGTGGCACCTGTTTTGTCAGTGAAAGAATATTTCGGTTTTGGGATGATTACGACTACCTTGACACAGTTGCCAAATCTGACTCATGGTAATTCATTAGCACTTTACTGAGTTTTTTACTTAAAGTTGTTCAGGTCCCTGGGACTTCATAACTGCTTCTGATAAGTAGATATAACTTGTGTGTAGATCAGTTGCCCGGTGTGTCTAGATCAGTTATTTCCAACTCTGGTTCTGGAGCACATTTGTCTAGCACATTTAATGTTTTCTCTTTTCTGTTTCTATTCAGAAAAGGCTGTTAATTAACTGCTTTTTAAGCGTTTTCACTGCTACAGGGCAGGGGGTCCTCCAGGACCAGGGTTGGGAACCAGTGATTTAGTTGACATGCTTATCCATGCCAATATCTGGAGAGTGTCTTGATCTGAGAGGGGTCTTCCCAGTCATCCAAGCCATGTACCTTAAGTTTTACTGAAATAAATGCAGTGTCTTGCAATGCAGAGACAGGTACTTGGCTCACCCCAGTGGTCTTACACTGACAGAAAACAGGTGGCCACTAAACCAGAGAAGGTTGTGTTTGCCTTTGGCTTGGTATCATACTACCAACACTGCCACTTCTATCCAACAGTTCACAGCCAAAGGGGCCATGCTCCAGAAGTCAAATGTAGCATTTCAAACAACGTACTTAATACGGCCTCAGGTCTAGCCTCATTACACATATTATAGGTAAACACAGCCAAAGGCATTAAAAGACAAAGACAATGCATACTACAGACACCTCCTCAGCAAACCAGTATAACACTACTGATATGATAATAGCAATTATAGCATGTCTTATCCCTAATCCATCTGTACCACTGTGCCCATGTTTGGGTATCAGGAATACCAGTCCCAATAAAGGTGGGATTGGATGGATAGGTATATTAATCCTGATAAAATCTTTACCTCCATTTTCAAAAATGCAACCACAAACTTGCTAGGAACCTCCAAGGCGCTTCACTGTTGCCTGCAGACACTCAATTTTATACTGCTCTACAGCCTTTTGGCAAACAACCTGCCTCCTGCTGCAGCCAAATATTAAAATTTTTGACTCATCAGTCCAGAGAACCTGCTGCCATTTTTCTGCAGCACAGTTTCTCGTGCATAGTTGAGTAGCTTAGCCTTGTTTCCATGTCAGAGGTATGGCATTTGGGCTGCAATTGTTCCATGAAGACCATTTCAGGGCAGACTTCTCCAGACAGTAGATGAGTGTACCTGGTTACCAGTGGTTTCTGCCAGTTCTTTGCTGACGGAATTGCTGGACATCTTCCAATATTGAAGGAAAGGAAGCATGATGTGTCTTTTACATCTGGTATTTTAAGTTTTCTTGGCCGACCACTGTGTCTACGGTCCTCAATATTCCCTGTTACTTTGTGCGTCTTCAAAATAACTTAAGCAGCACATCTTGAAACCCCAGTCTGCTTTTAAATTGTTGCCTGGGAGAGACCTTGCTGACATGGTATAACTACAGTGTGTCTCGTTGCTGTGCTCAGTCTTACCATGGAAATGTTTTTCACAACATCCTTATTAGCAGAGTTTGGCTGTTCCTCTCCCAGTTTTAAGCCTATGTCTGTCTGCAGCTAAACTGTACTGATGCTCTCTCCCACCTTTGTCTACATCAGCAACTAGTTATTCACCTTTACATGTAACTTTATTTAGACTTTCTCACTATTTAGTAGGTAATTCCAACTGTTTGTTTTTCATAATTTGTTGATCCCAGACCATGGTTCTTCCAGGAGCAAGCACTATAAAACATCATTCATTTTATAATTCATTTTCATGTTAGGGCTGAAGATCACAAATAATTATTTCTGTATTAAAGATGTTTCAAAGTCAGGAAATCTTATAATTTTATTTAAAACAGTGATATAAAACATGTATTAGTGCATCAGGTTACTGCCTTCAAAAGATTCATTAATTACTATCATTAATTAGACTTTTGTTTTTGAAAATTTCATTGATATAAACAAGCTCATCACCCTGGGATTAACTAGCTAATTTGGTAGCAATAGATGATGTGATCTCAAGTAATTTTACTGACCACTGTTCACTAATTAACAACAAATTACAAAATCATTTAGTATAAAGTTAGAAAACAAGTAACATAAAAAACTATCTAGTTCCATAAGTTTATCTTATACCTTGTTTTTAATATCATCATGTTAATTATTTAAGTTCATTAAAGGCATTATATGATTTATTGAGAAAAACCCATATAAAAGGGAAGAAATATGGATATTCTATTTACCATGGTTTATGCCTTACAGATGACCATGACTGAAACATTTTGAAATCGAGTGGCATTGTGTTCTAAACAGCAAAAACAACTCGAATTCTGGGTTATTAAATTTCTAATGGGGAAAAAATAAAACAAAATTCTTAGCTGTAATTGCTAGCTTAGCTAGTAGTGATTTTATGCAAAAGTTGGGTTGACATAAGGTTATTTTATAATAACCCAAGAAAGTGACAACTTTGTCACTGAGTTATGTAAATAACCCAGCATTTGTTAGAGTGTAAAGTGCACCCATTTTGGTGCAAATCCTAAAATGACTAAGAAGGTCACGAAACTGAAACAAGTGTCAGCCAATTGTATTCTGTTCCATGCACACTGAAATGAGCTACAGATTATGTTAATGGTTTAAAATCTCACATTTCTTGTTAAACTTAATCTTAATAAGAATATTAAACATTAGAATTGCTCTTATTATTTGGGACACAGCCACGTCCTAACACACTCACTATAGCAGAGAAGCAGAGGATTAAGGGATAAAGTGGAGGGACTGCTACATCCTTACACAGTTTCCTCAAAACATCCGCTCTGTGAATTAAGAAGAATTTTGTTTATGGAGCAATTTTCTCTCTCTCTCTCTCTCTCTCTCTCTCTCTCTCTTGCTCTCGCGCGCTCTCTCCTTAACACACAGTTCTTTGTACGGTCCACACTGTATGTACTAAAAGAGTGATTGAGGTGAGGCTGAATTCAGTAAGAGCTCATGAGCAAGCAACTGTGACTATGTCTGTGTGTGCGTGACTGTGAGTGTTGGATGTTGGCAATGTATGGTTTAATTAAAAACTCAGTCAGCCCTGTATTGGTTCTGTCACACCTAGAATTAGTCTTCTTTAACTTAAAATACTGTAGTGGTTGTCAGTAAGGTGCATTTTAGGGATAATTGGCTCAACATGGGCGGCCCCAAGAAATAGGCTTATACAGGGTTAAAGCCCTGGAATCCACTGACCATAACACCACCCAAGTCAATGGTCTCACTTGCAATAGACTATATATTAGAAGGAAGCACCAATGCAGAGTCAGTATTTTTCTTTATTTTATATGAATGAAGTCTGCTATTTTTCTTTTGCTAACAGTTAAACACATAATCATTTGAATATTTTCTGACCAGTGCAAACACTTGTAGTATTACAAACAGTTATAGTAGTAGATTGTAGTTGCCAGCCAATTTGTGAAAGAGAATTTAAAAAAGAGAGCAATAAAATAAAATTAAATCATACATAATAATATTTCATTCTGTCACATCATGACAAAAATAATGTTATATAAATGTACTGTTTTACATAAACAATGTAAAGTACATATTAAGTGTGTAGAAAAGATGAGATTTGTGGACAAGTGAAAAACAAGATTTTAATAAATTAATATTCAGACACAACACAACAAACACCTGGTTTGATTATTTAGAGGTAAGCTGTAAAAAAACCTCAAAAACACTGACAAAAGATAGTTGAAGTTTTTTTTTTTATACATACACCATCCACTTTATTAAAACATCTGCACACCTTCACACTCACACCATTTTATAACCAGCCAATCAATTGGCAGCTATATAACAATGCTTACATGAAACATCAGAATGGGAAATTAATGTGTGATCTCTGTGACTTTAACTGTCACATGGTTGCAAATGTCAGACAGGCTGGTTTGTGTATTTCAGAAACTGAAGCTTTCCGGGGACTTTCACAAACAATGGTCACACAAAATGGGGCAAAAAACTTCATTCATGAGGCAGGTTAGAGATGAATGGTCAGACTGGTTCAAGCTGACAGGAGGGCTACAGTGACCATAACCACTTTTTACAAACATGTTGAAGAAGAAGAAACAGTTACACAATTGAAGACTAAAGAGCTGTTGTATGGTCTTTTTCAACCCAGTTTCTGTGAGTCCTTTGCCCACTGAGGAACTTGAAGTGTTTTTCTGCTGTCTTCGGATGTTTTCGCCCAACTGCCTCAAGATTTGGCATGTTCTGTGTTCTGAGATATTTTTTTCACTCACATTCTATCTGCATTCTGATGTTTGATGTAAACAATAGCTGATGCTCTTGGTTTATGCTCTCTTTGTTAAAATTACACTAATCAGCCATAACATCAACACTACCGCCAGGTGAACTGAACACTGGGATCACTATACACCAGCAATTATCAGCACCAAGGCTCACTCATGCCTGTGGGGATCAAAGGCCATCCTATTGGTCTGATCCCACAAAAAAGTGAATGTAGCACAAATCACCAAAAAAGTCAATGCTGGCCATGATAGAAAGGCACCAGAACACCCAGTGCAGCACATTTGGCCCAGCAGGTAAAGAGCCCAAGGCCACTAATCCAGCCTCCAAGATCTCAATATGATTGAGCATGCATGGGATGTCCTGGATAAACAAGTCAGATTCACAGAGGCCCCATCCTGCAACCGACAGTTATGAATACTCAGTGTAAATGGAATAGCTATTCATAAATATATGCAATATGTTAACTATCAGCTACCATTATATATACCATTATACATGTACCTCACCCAGAATTTATTTCACAAAATTATGCCTAAGTGAAATATGTGGTATTTTAAATCTTACAAAATAGATTCATGAATTAAATACAAAACATATGATGAGGCGGCTTGGTGGTTAGCACTGTTGCCTTGCACCTACAGGGTCGGGGATTGATTCCCACCTCGGGTCTGTGTGTGAGTAGTTTGCATGTTCTCCCTGTGCTTGGTAGGTTTCCATTAGGCTAATTGGCTTTCCAAAATTGCCCATATAGTCCCATATAGTGGTTTTGGGGGAAAATGTTGAAATCCTATGTTTAGAATATTTAAACAGAGCTTCCATGCTGTGGTAAGAAAGAGGAAACCCTCAGCCTTATTTTGACACCTGGATTTAACAGCTATCCCTAAAAATAACTTCACCAACAATGCAGATTTATAGCAAAAAAATAAAAAAAAATGTTTTTGGAGTAACCAGCTTGGATAGTGTTTATTAAAGTGCTTTAAAAACAATGTTTATGATGAAAGCATTCTGAATTCTGCTGAAGGATCAATGAAATAAAAAAACAAAAACAAATTTCGCCTACTGCATTCAGTTGGCCATAGCACAAAACAAGACTTGATATAGCGGGTCACATTTTACGAGAGTGTTCATTTTAATATTTATTATCAGCTTTTTTTTCTAAAGACAGACTCTGACTGAAATACTAGCTAGCTAGCGCTAACAAACAGATTCATTTCATTTGTATGATAACCATGTGATCTTTACAACATGACCTTCGTGTAAGCAGTGTAGGCAATGTGGATAGATTCAAAAGCTTGTGAGGCTGACATGCTCTACACAACAGCGTGTTTCAATGCTTCTTAAATGCTGTTGAGTGCCTTTTTGTCATCTGAGACTTTAGAACCCCACCACGCTGAGTAAACACTGTCAACAAACATCAGACACCCTCACTCCTGCCCCCCTACCTCCCACTTCCACAGCCTCTGTCTCGTTGCCTCTCTCTGTCTCCATCTCTCTTGCGCTCCGCCCAGGCCATAAGCAAACACACTAGCTTCAGGAACAAAGGAAGAATGAATAATCAGAGAGAAATGTCAACGTTTCATCATGCCTGCCCCACAGTTAATCATTAACGGCAGGGAGAAAAGAAAGAGAGGGTCAACCTGCTGCACAAAGAGTAAAACCTGCCTGTCTATCTATCATCACATAAATTACCTGCTGTCAAATAAGCAAATGAACCAATCTGAAAAGTTAAAGTACTTAATTGATTACTTTACATTTGACACTGCCCAATCCAGGGAGTTCTTCGTATAGAGGTGGAATTTTATAAAACATTTGTTATCATGGCAAGCAAGCTAATTTTAGGTCAGGTCATTAAGCTATGAGCTTACATATTTTTTAATACCACTCACATACTTACAGCATACTTGTACAGGACATATGAAGCTAAATTCAAAATGTTTATTATGTTGCAATTGACCTATTATTTCTAAAGCGCATGTATATTAACAATTTTCTTAAAAAAAAAAAAAATCCAGTCAATTAGGATCATTTCTACTTCGGATTAAACTCAGGATACAGTGAAAACAGCCAACGAGAATCCTAAGTTACTAAACGTTTTGACACATTTTTAGGTCAATGGAAAAAAATAACTTGCATGTTGATATCAGTGCTTATTTAAAGGCCAAAAGCTTTCCACAGGGTGGCACAGTGGCACAACTGGCAGCTTTGTCTCACAGCTCCAAGGTCCTCAGTTCAATTCTTAGCCCAGGTTGCTGTCTGAGTAGTGTTCTTATATGTTCTGTACACATGGGTTTTGACCAGGGTGTCCAGTTTCCTTCCACGTCTCAAAAACCTGCCAAGTAGTGGACTGCCATTGAATCCAGCGCGTACTGGCTTCAATACCCAGTGTTCCAAAGATAGGCTTCAAATCTCAGGAACACAGTACATAAGGCAGAAATACACACTTGATGGGACACCAGGCTATCTAAGGGCATTAGGCGCACACACACACACACACACACACACACACACACACACACACACACACACACCCATACACACACACACAGTAAGCGAGCAAGACACAGGTGGAGAGTATTGTAGTCATATTTACTCTCATCACTGGCAGATGGTTCTGTTCATTTAGACCAGACATGTTCAGTTTTTTATTCCAGAGGAAATGAAAATAAAACGAGCTGGTGATAAAATCAGCACTGCTTACGAAATACTATGCTGCATGCTCTGTGTGTGTTTATGTCATCATGCCATAACAAATCTCAGTTGCAAAAAATAACAGCTTAATAAAAGGAAGTTCCAGTAGGAGTGTTAAAATATATTGGTATGGGTTTATATCTTGATTATGGAATCTGAAGTAGTTATATTGCAACTTTTTTAGTATTTGGAGAATGGATGATGAGAGAGTGTGGATCTAGAATGCTGCCTGCTGTTAAAGACAAAATAAACCTTAATTGACGTTTGTGACTAATGACATTGTCTTGGCTTTTTTTTTTTTTTTTAATGACATTGTCACGTCTCTTTGGCTCCCTCCAGGAGGTTTTTCCTGAGGTCAACACAGTCTGAAAAAGAATGCAGGTGATTTTATTTCTTTCTAGTGGTGTTTGTGTGGTCTACTTCGCCCTGATAACACACATTCAGTCTTTTTTTACTGATAACACACATTCAGTCCCTTAACTGATAAGATGCAGTAACATACCATCCACATTAATGATTGGTCAGACCTGAGAGTGCAGGTAGGGATCTGACTAATGCCTGACTTACTCTGAGCTCCACCCAGCTTAAATTAAAAGGCACATAGAGTATGTATGCAAAGTTCCAGTTACAAAATCCAAGTCAAGTTTAATGAAAAAAAAAACGAAAGAGACACTGTAAAACAAATTGTTATTTTCCTTACCAATGCAGATATAATTGCTATTGTATTTATTAGCCTTGAACGACAAAATTAGTTTTTTGAGTTTGTTGCTCAACATGATGTAGAAATGCCCCACACCCTGGAAACTAACCTACATAAACACTGAGGTGACTGTGGCTTCACCTTGCCCAGCTTGCAACCTGTAAAGACCTAAATGTAGATTGGTTAGCTGCATTCATTACCCTGAGATATGTATTTTATTTCCTCCCAGGATAAAAGCACAAAAACAAATTCTACCTAAACATTTATGGACATTCTTGTAGACGTCTCCAACTGATGGATGC
>JAQMYJ010000038.1:21535246-21555554 GCA_030014305.1 Clarias laeviceps
TGAATTCCATTTGATATTTGGAAGGAATAGATCTATCTATCTATCTATCTATCTATCTATCTATCTATCTATCTATCAATCAATCTATCAATCTATCTATCTATCTGTATATCTATCTATCTGTATATCTATATATCTGTATATCTATCTGTCTGTATATCTATATATCTGTATATCTATCTGTCTGTATATCTATATGTTTGTCTATCACTCTGTCTATGTTTGTCTATCTGTCTATTCATGATAGACTCAGCGTTAATGGTTGGCCATGTCTCACACCCTCATTTTATTTGGCTTGTTTCCACACTTTATGACTCTGGGTGCCGCGCTCAATCACTTCCGCCTCTGAAAGCTTCTAAATGAAAATAAAACTGACAGCATTTAACTGTTTAAAGCCCAAACTGTCTTTAATTTCCTTCTTCTTCTTTTAATTTCAGGCTTAAAAAACAAAGGAGACAGTTATTTATGCTAAGATGTTCCATCAGAGTTAACCATAAACTGACTATTTATCTTTTGTCAGTTGTGTCAGTTGCATTTTTATGTTATAATGTAGGTTCTGCTTTGTATTTGTTTGGTCATTGTTGGTGGAAGCATGGTGGTATAGTGTGCAAGTGGCATGCTTGTGTGCTCTGTAATGTATTGGCACCCTAACCAGGGTGTACCACACCTCAAGTACCCTGGATAGGTTCTAGATCTCTCATGACCCTGTACAGTATAAGCGGTATAGAGAGTGTGAGAGAGAAAGAGAGATAGAGTAAGTAAAATCTACTACCAAAAAAATTACTTAGAGTAAAAGTAATTGAGCAAATGCTGCATCTTATAAAGTTTCTTGAATTGCCTGTCAAAGAGCAATATCCTTGACACCATCATTTTTTTGCAAATTAGTCATGAAACCACTTTTCAAATACTTAGCACAGACTTTTTATGACCAGTCCAATATTGCAACATAGAATAAAATATTTTTTATAAGATTTGAATGCTTTTTGCCTTCAGTCTCTCCTTATCTTAACTTTCCAGTATTCGTCGGTAGTTAGTAATTGTTGGTAATATATATTTTAAAAGGGTTTGTGGGCCATTGATGTTAAAACTTCATTTGCAATAAAGCCAGCTGGAGAAGCCATGCTCACATGCCACAAACTTAGTGGTTGCCACATTGAAAACCAAGTCAAGCTTGTTTCAATTAGGTTGCCTCAATCAACCCAATAACTTTAAAGTGAGATATAATGTAACATCAAATATATATCAAAAAGTAGAAAACACTGACAGAAATGGCCAGTAAGTAAAAATATGCGCATGTTTGGCATAGACATTTAAATAACTTCATTATGCTAGTTGATATATTAGTCTATAATCAATGTAAAAAACTTTTTGCAAATATCTCCAAAAATATCATTGTGCATGTGTCATACTATCCTTTTTATTGACTAAGACAAGAGTAAGGATACATAATTTGCATGTGTGTTCATAACTGACTTCCCTAAACACTCATATTGTATATCGTGAGCGATCACCTGTGCAGCAGGTTAACACACACAGGGTGGAGACACAATGTCAGCAAATAAAGTTGTAGTGCTTTCAGCCCTCTTTCTTCCGTCTGGGAATTGTGTATATTTTGTCGGGATGTGAGATAGATCTGAGGAAACCTTTGTTAGCTTAACCAGATCAATTAACTGTTAACTGTCAATTTAGGCACATCATAGCATTTCTTAAAGTACAAATATATGTTGCAAAGTTGTAATTAAAACTTCTACATACATTATATTGTTATGTCAGATTCTCCGATTAAAACCTGGATGAGTATTAAAGATCAAACTCACCCAATCAAGGTGCTGGTATTTTAACTTATAATCTTCAAGTCAAACTCGGTAAAAACCTTTTAAAATAGTAAAAAGTCCCTTTATTTGTCTATATATTCCCCTGCTATACTAATATGCTTATCCCAGTCTTTCACTAGTGCTTGGGCTAATGCAACAAGGTATAAAGTACGCTGGAGCCATGATTAGACTGTCTGCTTTACATCTAAAATGCTGGCCTCCCAGGAACTTCCTTAATGACCGAAACATGTGGGAATGGCTTGGAGCAACTTCAGGACTGTACAAGTTGTGGCAATAACTCCCAGCTAAATTCCTTTAATGTGCAAGTGGTGTTTGTGAATTATCATATATACAGTTCCCACTGACAGATGCAAACTGGCAATAACGATTAATGATTTTCGATGTCGATTTTCAAGGATCAGGCATTCCACTCACTCAGTGTCCATTGAAACAACTGCAATTAGGTGAGTCACCTCAGCCAGGAACGTCATTCATGGATGTCTTCTTTAAACCGTTTGCAGCATTTAAATGTTTTACTACAGCTCAGAGTCTCATCAGCGTACTGTGCTTGAAGTCTTTTATACGTGTTAACCTATTTTATGCTTTCATTAATAAGAAATTTCATCACAAATCCCAATTCGACAAATTACAGAAATCTAAATATTTGGTAAAGGATATGGTAGTGAGCTAGGTAAAAAAAAAAAATCATCAGTTAATCTCTCATAATATACATACCATGAGTTAATAGATGTATTACAATCCTGCATTCACACTAGTAACAATCTACTTGTGTTGCTTCTAGTTTGGTTTTTGTTCATGAACTACTGATTTTGTTTTCGAATTAGCAGCACATTTACAGTTTTTCTCAATTTCAGTTGATTTACTCATTTCCCATGGCGGACTTGCACTTCTCAAAACCTCATTTGCAAAACTCTGCACATTATTTTGTAACAACAGAATGTCAAATCTCTTTCTTTTTGAAAAACGGCAAATGCATTTGAACATTATTCAAATGGCTCACTTGCATAATTAGTGATTTAGTACTAAAATCAGGTGTTCTGGTTGTTAAGTCTAATTAGCTTGTACTGTATATACTCTCCACACCTCAAGTACCTTGTACATTGAGTTCATTCTGCTCTTAGCAAAATATAGATGTTTTTTCATTGTGTAAGCCATCTCAAGCAAAATGATTAATCAATTACTCAAAACATATAAAACATACACAATTCAGAATAAATGTACAATACATAATTGTCAAATCATTTTGAACAACAAACCAGGTTTTTATAATTGATTAATTATTGTTGGGTGAGTCCTCAAAAAGCTTTTTAAGGGCAGCTAACTCAAGACTAAGAATAAGAGTGTAGGATCAACTAATACCTGCACTATATTTATATGTAATTATCAATTATAGATTGATATTATACTTGATATTATATATTGATATTATATATATTATATAAATTATACTTGTCATTGTATAAATCACATAAACCTTTCTGAGCTGAGTTTGGAGGGACCTCCTAATGCTAATAGAAATGCAATTTCTGTACAGTGCCAACTGATTGTCAGTAAAAGACGAAGAAGATGTGTGGTACAAGATGAAGACAACCTGACTGAGGCAGAAGAGATGATAAAATATGAGCCACATCAGTGTGGACCATGTCTGTCCACATGACCATGTTTGTAGCATAGTTAATCTTGAATCCTGTTTGTCGCAGTTATTGGTCTGTGCTACAAAATGTTTACGAAGCTGGCACTATTGACAGAAACAATGTGCACAGATGGATGAAGAAGATTAAAGAAGGGGAACCAGCATTTAAGACAATGCACACAGTGAAAGACCATAAACTGTGACAAAATGGATTTTCATAGAGGATTTGAGAGTTGGGTTCAACTGTGGTATGCATTACTTTTGATGAAGACTGTGTTGGGTAGACCCTTTATATACTGTAGAGGACAAGTTACTCTACCAACATGTGCCATTTGAATGAACTATGTCAGGTAACAAAAAAGTTATGGCCACTTTTGCATGACACTCGGTACACCCCTCATATAATAACCATAAGGGAAGAATTATTATTATTATTTTTTTTTTTTGTGGTTAGACAAGTTGAAGTCTAACCACAAGAAGCAGACACCTATTATATTATGTCACTATCTCCTGGCTGAATGAAAATGATTCACAGTAAAGTTACTATAACATTTGTTGTACTTTTTAATAAAGTGAAAAACTATATTTTTACAGGGCTTCATATTGATATATTACCGTAGAAGCAACTGCTCTAATTTGGAATTATATGGTTGGTTAAACTAATTGCTGAATAGTCATTTTAATTAAACATATCTTATTAAAATAACATCAATAAAATAATAACCATCATGAAAACAAACATGATGAATGAATTTCTTATGAAGATGAATTTCTAAAATAAAAACCTGATAAAATCCGACAGTCAAGCTAAACAATTTAACAAAACTGCCAGAAAGAAAATGCACACAAAAAGAAACAAACAAAAAAATAACTTTTGAGTACAACAGTAAAAGAATTGGGTTTCAAATCTGGAATACCACAGAAATAGTCGTTCCTCCTTCACTTTTATCCTGTTGTCGGTCCCGGATCTGTAACTGAGGACATTTAATAGCTGCACTCACTTGAAATTGAGGAACATGTTTATCTAAGCAAATTAGAGGCACCTGCTCAGGTAAGCAGGATGTGGGTCATAAAAGTGTCGTGGCTAGGTAAAACTTCCTCAAACAACACCAGCAAAACACATGGGCCAAGGTGTAAATTATCAAATTTAGTATATTTATCAGCCAGTTAAGCATACCATAACCATTTGCATTTTAATTTAGACTATTTTGGACTAAAATTTACTTATTGCAAATTTTTTTTTATATATACATTTACATTTTGGCATTTGGCAGACAATCTTATCCAGAGTGACTTACAAAAAGTCTATAAAGTTTTTATTTATTGGATCATACACATATGACATTTTCCTTTTACCAACATGTGCAAGTGTGTGTACGTGTATGTGTCTCTGTCTGTGTTTGCGTGCATATGTTTTTTTCCGTTCCCCTTCACTCCTTAATTGTATCCTGGACTTGTGGCGGAGGTTCTTGACTCACCCATAATGGCCCTCTGGCTATAAAGCATTAAATGTTAAACTTACTAACATGTCAGTAAGGGAGACAGAATAGTGTGAATGCCATTACCATAAAAAGTATCATAATGGAATAAGGTATATTGTATTATCAGCTCCTAGAATTGGGTCATAGGATTAGGATTAATTAGAAATAATGAGTAATTAAATGTTAATTTATTGTAATGAAATAAAAGATGTCTAAAACAATAAGCATAAAAAAAGTACATATTGCGAATGACATTAGCAGCAGGTAGTAATAGAATAAAGCCATGGTCCCACTGGGCATGAATAAAATCCACCTGGTGAAAAAGACTATTCACTGAATGGCAGAGCAGGCAGATATCCACCTCCTCAGATTTCATTTTAAATCTAGTTTACCAAGAATTTTAACCCTGTGAACCTGCCAATCTTGGAAGCACATGCCAAATAGAGCCCAAGTCTCATACATGAATAAGGTCTTTCTTGAAGTTTCAATAAAGACACTTTATAAGGTTTCCTGTATTTCAACATGCCAAAAGCAGACACCCCTAAGCCCTAAAACACATTTAAGGTCATCATCATCATCATTATTATTATTATTATTATTATTATTATTATTATTATTATTACTACCTTTCCAGCTATATTAGCAGGAGTTTTATCTTCAAAATAAACATATAGAAGACAACACATAATAATCCAAAATTAAATTGAATCCACATCCTTCCATTTCAAGGCACTTCCTTTTTGGCCATCATTTTGGAAAGACTGTTTTAGCTGTATGACTGGCCACTTTTTTTTAAGAGTAGTTCTGCCCATTGATACAATGGGAAATAACTTGCATCTGGACCGTCAGTAGCTTCCACCCAAAAGTCTATTAAAACAGAGCACTTGATCAGTTTAAAATCCTGTTTTAACCTAATAACCAGACCGGGTGTAGCCCTAGAGGACCTGCTTGTCCTGCAGTTACCCTTACAGCAACAGAAAGTGTATATAAGGTATAACAAATTTTAGCAATATGTCAGGGAGAGCTAATAAGCCATAATTTACTAGTTAAATTGAGCTGCTAATTAGAATTTATTTAATGTCTTAACAAGCTAGCAGTGTCTTTTAACTGAAATAATAAACAATAAAGTAGCTAGCAGAATAAGATTATCTGTCCATTACGTTCTCTAAAGAAACATTTGGATTGCCATAAATAGTTATGATAAAACATAAAACATACGAATAAAAGTAGCACTAAAGTCCTGGAAGCATGTTAGTGACAAAGAGGCTAATTAGCATAATAATCAGCGATATCATCAAACTGACTTCTCTCTTTATCTCTTGCTAACATTTCTTGAACACAGCAACCTCACAGTCATTATGGGTGCAAAAATTAATGAATTTTACAATACAGTACAATATTGTACACTTAAAGTACATTATAAGCTCAAATACCTAACTTGTATTCAAACAGACAAATTAGCATATTATTTGAGCTACTTCTTTCTTCTTTTTTTATATTATCCTATTTTCTTGGGCTAATTAGTGGAATATAGATATCATGAACAGACATAGAAACCGGTGGGAAAAGGATAAATGCATGGTTCTTTCTTAAACAACCGTGGCAGAAGTGATATCCTGTGGTCTTGACAAAGGCTGTTAGTTTTTTCAGTTTAAAAAAAAAAAACATTTTTACTGTTTTAGAAGGGGCAAGTTATTAGCATAAGCTAAGAAAACAACTAAGGAGATTGCAGAAACTACTAAAATTGGGTTAAGAACTGCAAAATGCATAGATGAATCCTAGAAGGATAGTGCTGAACCATCTTCTTTAAGGAAGAGATGTGGGCTGAAAAAACATCCTGAATGAGCATGATGGGAGATTACCTAAACGCTTCAAAATCAAAGTGAAATCAAATTGATAAGAAAATAAATAATAATACATAAAAATTATCAGATCTATTTTATTAGTAAAGTAAGAACGTTTCCACATGCACAAACATTGTGAAGAGAACTCAAGGGATTGGGACTAAACAGCTGAACAACTTTAAACGACTTATCAGTGAGGCTAATCAGGGAAAAATGCTTCAAATCGCTAAGAAGCAGGAATACTGGACTGTGGAGCATTGGAATAAGGTCATATAATGTAGTCTGATGAGTGTAGATTTACCCTGTTCCAGAGTGATGGTACCACATGATCTTACCATCAGGGTAAGAAGAGAGGCGGATAAAGTGACACACCCATCATGCCTAGTGCCTTCCATACAAGCCTGTGGGAGCAGTGTTAGATCTGGGGTTGCTTCTGTTGGTCAGGTCTAGGTTCAGAAACGTTAAGTTCCCAAAAAATGAGGTCACCTCACTACCTGAATGTAACGAAACAAAGTCATGGGCATAATCAAAGCAAAAGGCAATCCAGCAAAATATTAGAGTGTCGTTTTTTTATTATTATTCTTTTGGCTGGTCAGTGTATAAAAATCAGTTAGCGTAATGCTTAAAATGTAAAACAGATCAGTAGGCAGCTTTAATTATTTTTTCTTTAAATGTGTTAAATACAGTGCATGTATTGATGAGATGACAAGTTTTGTTTAATTTTTTGTGAACTGTTGATAATATTTCTCCTAAATTCAAAATATAACTATTGTTATTTAGAGTGTATATTTAAAGGAAAAGACACAACACGTGAAAATAACCCAAGATCATACAGTATTTACGGAGCTTTAATAACTCAAATGAAACAAAATGCAAATAATTTGTAAACAAATTGTGTTAATTCTTTGGATAAATAACATTAAGAAATCAGTATTTGGTGGAATAACCCTGATTTGCAACTATAGTTTTCATGTTTTTTGGCTGTTGGGTAACTTTATACCACTCTTTTTGCAAAAAAGCACAGGTTTCCTTGATGGTTTGTGACCATCAATCTTCCTCTTGATGACATTCCTGAATTTTTTTTGGAGTAAATTGCAGTGGTCTCTTATTTTTTCCAGAGCTGTATGTACAGGATAGTGTAAACAACAGTAGAAGCCACTTAAAATAAATTCTGTAGATTTTTTTGACCACCTCGTTAAAAACATTAAAAATGGGATAATTATATCCATTTCTGCAGACTATTGAGGCATTTTAGCAATCCATTCATCTAGGAACCTCTGTAGCCCGATTATAAACTGTGGAGGCCAATTGTGACCATTATATTTATTCCCATTTTTAGAAATGAAAACAACCGTTGTATGACCTCCGGTCCACATTCACACATTCTGTGCAATTTGGCAACATCAATTAGCCTAATCTACAGTACATGTCTTTGGACTGTGGCAGGAAACCAGAGTACCTGGACAAAACCTATCAAGCACGGGTGGAACATGCAAACTTAAGGCAGACAGACCCCAAGGCAGAAATCGAACTCAGACCCTGGAAGTGCAAGGCGACAGTGCTAACCACTAGCCATTGTGCTGCGCATTTTAGCAATTGAAGCTGGTAATGTGAGTACAGTGGGTAGTATTGGTTGCACCTAGTGGTCAAGGTCCTAGATGGGATCCTGAGCTGTTGTTATTGTCTGGGTGGAGACCCTGACCAGGACAACTGAAAGTGAGGGGCTGAGTGAGCCTCTCAGTCATGCAGTGATAAACAGAGTAACTGAGTCCTGCTCAAACCCTGCAACCAACATTGAACACACCCACTGAACCAGACAATTAACATGCTACTTGACTTTGAGCCAAAAAAATTAAAATAAAAAAATCCCCAAACTCTGCGTGAAGGCTGCCCCTCAGGACGGGATTAGAACTACTTTACACCGCCGAAGTCTAATTACACCCCATACAGAAAAACGAAAGGTCTTTTGGCGCCCTCTTCTGGTGCAGCACCAGAAGCGCCTTTCTCAATCCTATGGAACAAAACAACTTTTAAAAACACTTTGAAAACTGGAGCAGAGAGTGAGCATGAAACGGAACAATGACACCAGGATGTCAGCTATAAGTTGTATTTGTATGTAGACTTCGCTATTTTTCTAATAACAATCAATATCGATAAATACAATCGATATTTTGATACGATGACGTAAAAGCTGTATAACGTCAACAGACTTTCTCTCCGCCCATTGGTCGGCTTTTTAAACTCTGGTCACATGATCGCGAGCGAGAACGAGAGGAAACCGGACGCAAACACGTATCGGAGCAACGAAACTGCACTCTTACCCTTTGTGTTGTTGTTTTTTTTCTTCTTCTCATAATATGTTCTCTGGTTGTTGTCTTAAACCCTGTAGTCTGTGTGTCTGTTCAGCATAAGGGAAAACCTCATTAAAGGTGAGACTGATATTTAATTATTGCACATGCACTCATATGAAGCCAGGGTGAGCAAAGTGTGTAATAAATGTACTTGGACATAAAGGTTTACAAACAAAGTAAACAAAGAGTTGACTCGTTTATAATACCATTATTTTTAGTTTAATTTATGTTTTGCTATCTAACAAAGATTCTGTACAGGGACAGTGAGGTGCAAATGGTGTTTGTATAAATAAAAATGCAAAAATGCATAACCCTACACATCCTCCTTTATGCCTAAACTGCTTTGTGCACACGAGAAGTTTGTGGATGTCTGTATGAGTGAAGGACTGAACATTTTTGGGACACATTTAAAATTTTTCGAAATATTTCATAACGTCATGACAAATATGATTGAAAGAACATGCATAGTGGCGTGGAGATTAAAACAGACATTTTGCACCTTTAGGGTTGGGGTCTGAATCTTGTCTCCAGTCCGTTTCCCTGGAGTTTGCATGTTTCTCCCCCACCATCCAAATACATGTTATGTAGGCTGATCGTCATTTCCACAGTGACCATATTGTAAGATTGTGTGTCTGAATGTGTATCTGTGCTCTGTGATTGGTTGGGATCCAGGTTGTGACCCTGCCGTGTGCTGAGGGCTCTGAGACTGGCCCCAAGCCTATGAGACTGTACACAGGATAAGCAATATGGGAAATGAATGATTATTGGGCATTTAAATAGTATTTATCATATTTCCTTCATTGTTTTATAATAAGGCACTGGTGGCTCAGGGGTAAGTGTTTTGCCTGCCATGCGGAAGGCCCAGGTTTGATTCCCAGCCACTGCAGTGCCGGTCCCAAGCCCAGATAAAAGGTATCCGGCGTAAAACCTGTGTCAAGCTTGTATGTGCGGACCAGAAAGACCTCTTGCAGCCGAAAGACCAACAGCAACTTCATTTTTTTTTCTCAATTTCTAGCAGAGAGACATAATCCAATGTCTAAACTCAGATTGTTCCTCTTACTGTGCTGCATTTAATTTTCCTCCTCATATTTTATATCTATATATGAAAGGTTCATAGGTACACAGAGGTACATCTTATTTCTTTGTGCAAGATGTACTAATTCTCATGACTGCATTTTTATTTTGTCACTGTTCAGATTGATCAGTGTTTAAAGCAGTGTCTCATTCACTGTTCAGCCCGATCAATCATTTTCACTTCTCATATTTTGTCCTCGTGATATTACTCACTTATGCTCATTTGCTAACTTCTCATTTTGAATCATTTGAAGTGACCGCAAAGACAGTGTAGTGCATAGTGATGTTTCATATTACTGACTCATTTGCTGCCATTGTTTTTGTAACTGGACTCCTTAAAAAGTTTGAATCATGGCGAAATCAGTGTGTCACTGTTCTAGGGGGATTTTTATGTGCATAAAACTTTCTAGAGTGTTCACATAGGGGGAAAACAAACAACCCCAAAAAAAAAACCAACGGAAAATCAAATATGCACTTTCGGCATGAAAAAGTCCCATCATGCAAGGTCTCGTGCAATCATGCAACAGAAAGTTAAGAGTGTAGCTACTGGTGACTGCATTTTGCATGGTCAGTGACTATCGCTTCATGTGGTGTAATAAAAAAAAACTGTATGTAACTTTTACTGGAGGAGTCTATAGTGTCAGCACTCTGTAACAGTCAGTAGGGTTTCCACCAAAGGACGCTGTGCTTCCCAATTTCTCAGTAAAATGCACCGCAAACTTTCTTTCTGTCTTATTCAAGCACAAGAGAACAAAAGAGGAGCTGTAGTATGTTCAGCTGCTCTCATGTAAGTTTTAAAAGGAACAAATGTTCCACAAAATTAAGTGTAAGTGATAAGCTGCTTAGAAATACAGTAGATTAACTTCAGGTAATTGACAAATTGATGTGGCATGAGAGGGATAAAGCTATTTGAGAGGTGTTGTTAAAGTACACAAATTTATCACCTTAAACCAACCAGTTGTTGATTATTTTCTTTTAACAGCCCTTTTGTGTTTTATACAATGTATGCAAAGCACACTGAATGCTGTTGATCACTTAGTCCGGAGCATAGCAGTTGACAACGAATTAAAGCTGTTGGTTTAGCTATATGTTATCTTTCATACAAAAATGTGAGTTTTTAATTAAGCAAACCTCTCATATATGCAAACGATTTCCAGATTAATACCTAGTAAATACTGTATGATATAATTATTAAACCTGGAATGTGATTTGAGGTTGATTTGAATGTGAGAACATCTTAGTAGAATACTGCAAAGCACCCCTAGCAATATATAATGTGCAACTGTTCTAAAACAAGCGTCATGAGGTGCTGCGGTAACACGAGACTTCTTCTTCATGACTAAACTAAAAAGATCACATACCATTCTTTCGTTATTTTCCCTGTGACTAGAAAATCACATCCTCTTTTAGGCTGTATTGTGCCTTCATCAGTGTGTGTGCACAGTCATCAGAAACGGCTCTCGACCACTTTTGGCTTTGTGATCAAACTAAACGCTGTGTTGAAAAACTGTTTTGTTTTGGAGCAATAGTAGTTTGTAAAGACCTGTTATAAGCATACACACACACAAACCTGTGCACACCTCGCAGATCCGACAAAATGGCACAAAAGTGCTGATCGTTCAAAGTGAGGCATGTTGTTGCGTCTGACATAGCTGGGGGGGATTGTGCACGTTCAACATTAAATGTAAGCATAAACGGTTCAAAAGTATGACATCCTGCAGCATTAACACACACAAACAAATTGAATTAGTAATGTTAAGATATTGCTTAATGTTACAAGACATGCAGTTAAAATGTACCAATTCAATTTTATTTGTATAGAGCTTTTAACAGTTGTTATTGTTGTAAAGCAGCTTTACACAATCAGAAGAAAATTCTGGAAATTTGTATGAAATTTTGACGTTCTTTTTCTCTATCTGTTGAGGCAGACTGCTTATTACTGTAATGTAGGGAAATCATATTTTGCAAATCTGGATATGGAAATGTGACAGAAGAAGTATTTTTTTGTTAGGCTTAACATCTTTTCCAATAAATCCCGCGTTCTACATTATGATAGTATGAAAGAAAATCTAGTCCTATCTATGATTAGTTAGATGCTTTACTGTGTATGAGATGGGGAGCCAATCAGTGCTCCTTCCTCAGCCAGGGACCAGGTTTATGAAAGTAAAGAGATTTGTTCACACAGAGTTTACGGATCAACAATGGGAAGCTCCTGGAAACGCCCAATGTTACTCTCACATGGGGCAAACATGCAGAAAGAATATATTCATTCTGCCAAGAAAGGAACAATAGGTTAAGTGTTTCCTTGACTAAAACTTACCCATTGAACAGATCATTAAATCCAATCACCCTTTCATTTTGATTGGAAATTCTTTCTGTTCGGGCCAGACTGGGTCAGATCAGACTATTCTAATTTCATTGTTTACATGATGCATGTATATTCTGATTGAGCTATTATTCTGATTATGAGTACAATCTTAAGGTCCATGTAAATGCACCTAGTGTATATCTACTAACTGATGATCGGCATGTCCTTCCTTTTATCCATTTAAGCATTGCATGTGTGTAGAAAATTGATTTTAGATATTTTGTCAACTTCTGGATAACGGCATGTGTTAACGTGACTGCTTGATTTCTAAACATGTTTATAACATTTGTCCTTCCAGCACTGATTTCTGTTTTACTTCTGATCTCTGTGGAATATCCTCAAGCATGAAGTCTGATATTGCATATGAAAAGGTATGGTTTTGTTCAAAATCTATATTTATGCTTTGTTTGGTCTTTAAAAACTGCAAGCTGATGGCTCCTTAGACTGCTAGTTAAAGGGTGTGTTTGTGATTTGGGAACAGAAGAGTTTTGTGCAACTGGTATATATGGATTAGACAGCTAAATAAAGACCATTTTTTTGTCCTCCTTTAAAAGTCTTTGTCTGCAGCTAAAATCTATCACAATGTCTAAGACCTACAAAGTAGACAGTGTGGTATGGGATATACTGAAGCCGTCTAGAATGTCTACCTTAAAAACTAAATGTCTACATAAAGATAAACAGGGATTATCTGACAAGGAAACTTATTATATACTGTCATTAGTCTTACAGTATATAATTTTTTTTATTCGGTGGTCTAATTTCTTTTCAGGTGGCTGATGTGGAGTCAAGTAAAGGAGAGAGTCTTCTGAAACCTCAAAAGGTAAAAGAACATACAGAAGACCTAATTTACAGCATGCCTTTGTAAAGATTCATTTACATCTGTATTTTACATCTACACAGACTGGGCCTCAGTCAGTGTGTGAATCCAAACTCAAAATTTCTGCTGGATTTACAAAAGTTTCAGAAATGTAGACTTTCCATATGAAAAGTAGACATGTAAATGACCAGGAACATATTCAGAACAGGTGATTAGCATTTCCACCTCCATTAAGAGCCCACGACAGCAGAAATGATGCGTATACATATAAAATACTTTTTCAGAGGTAGAAGTGAAGATTATTTAGTGCCACCATGCCGCCTGGGTACTGGGTTGTACTTGCCAAGTGATCATTTTAAAAAAGTATTTGTAGTCCAACCTACTAGAGAAATCTTACAGAAAAATCTAGCTTGCTAATATAACAGATTAATAATGCTAACATTCCTTGGTGAAGATCAGTGCATTTAATTGGCTTAATTAATTGATTAAATATATATTTTACACCTGGATATCTAGCCACAACAACTAATTGTATGTGGAGGGAGGAAAACATGGCGTAACATTTCTTTGCCACCTTAAACACCTTCTCATTTTACATGATATGATGATATGTGTTGGGATTGACCCCTAGGATTGAAAACTGGAAAGAAAAAAAAAAATTATGCCCATTTTAACCCTGTTTGTTTGTCTAGTATTCCAGGTGGATTCTGATCATCACCTGTCTCATTGGTGTGCTGCTCGTGATGTTTAGCCTCCAAACACTCCTTATTCCGTCAATCTCAACATCTGACCTTAAGATCAATACTCCCATGACACACACCTGCACTGACAACTGCAAGTGAGGGAACACACATGCTTGTAGAACACATCTTGTACACACACTTGTAAAGATTAATCGGTCAGTGTGTATGTATGTGTATATAGTGTGTATATATCACAGTATATATGTGAATGACTGTCTGGTTGGATAGTGTTGAGGTCTGCAGATGACATTATCTTTAACTTCATCTTCTGTTTTTTTATCACACACTCATTCAGAAATACTCTTTGCCTGTTTTTTCCTCTTTAGTTGTGAGTTATATTAGTGTGTGTGTGTGTGTTTGCAGAATGGTTCTGGTGGAGAGCATCCCAGTGGGGATGGAATTCAACTCATCTGTTGGTCATCCATCCATCTATCAAGAATGGCGGAGTCTCTTGTCAGAGGCAAAGAGCAGTCTGGACATTGCCTCGTTTTATTGGACCCTCACTAACGAGGATACGAGAACACACGAGCCCACGGCTAATCAGGTAAGAATACTTTGGTCATGATGATATCGGATTATTTAATCCGCAAAAGATACTTGGGTGTTTGTCTCATTCTTTCTATCATCATACCTATCTACACTCTTGTCTACTTAAATTTCTGGCTTTCGTCTAGTCTACCTGTATTTAGAATTTTTTCTTCCAGTATAATAGACTATCATTTGCAAAATTATAGTAATTAGCATAACCACAGGCTTGTCATATGAGGAATAACGTTCTCCTATATTTTCTCTATGTTTAAAGGGTGAGGAGATCATGCGGGAACTTGTTGATCTTTCTGGCAAAATCTCTGTACGCATCGCTGTGAATTCTCAGGACCGACAGCAACAGAGTGACATCGAGCAGCTCATTACTGCTGGTCAGTGTCTGTCAACAGAAAGCAATTATAGCTTACACTAGTAATAGTCATCACTTTAAAAACTTTTATTTAATTTTGTTTAAAAAGAATTTCAGCCTTTTATATCTTGTGTCTCTAAGGTGCTGACGCAAGATATGTAAACATGCAATATTTAACATCTGGTGTGCTGCACACTAAGTTCTGGGTGGTCGATAAGAAGCACATTTACATCGGTAGTGCCAACATGGATTGGAGATCCTTAACTCAGGTGACTTTAATATATGCAGAATATCTTTTAAACTTTATAACTGTAATAATAAATAACTTGTAGTTAATTTATGTATCTGTTTGTTTATTTATTTAAAGCTATTTGATTAAGAATATTTGTGCATAGAGTTTGTGTGCTTGTGAGTTTGATCCAGCTACTTGGGTCCCCCCCCCCCATCCAAAGACCACCACCACCATTGGTCTTTTCAAGTTACACCCTGCTTACATAGGCTTCCAGTTGCCCGAGACCCTAAACATAATAAGCAGTATGGAAAATGAAGGATTGAAATATTATGTTTTCCCTCATTTCCCTGGAGCTTGGTCAGAGGGTACATTGGGTACATTCCGTTTTGTCCAGTGATGAAAGGCAGATCCCATCTGAATAGCCATTATTCCAATTAATATTTCTGCTTGTTATTTTAGTTACTAAATAGTATGTCTTCATATTACATATTACATATCATAATACACAGCCTGGCCAAAAAAGTTTACACACCCGAATATTTCAATCACATGTGTGGATTATTGCTCCCACAACCACTCTTTCACAATTTGAATTCTGGAATATGCCCATGCCATCAGGATAAAAAAATATCCACTGATGTGATAACCTGGTCATTCAGTACATTCAGGTCGTCAGCTGACCTCATTTTATTGCCAAATAATGTGATTTTCTGGATTTTTTCTTTTTTGTCTCTCATAGTTGAGGTATACCTATGATGAAAATTACAGGCCTCTCCCATCTTTTTAAGTGGGAGAACTTGCACAATTGGTGGCTGACTAAATACTTTTTTGCCCCACTATATACAGTATAAAGATTTGCTTGATAATTTTTTTTATTTATTTAATTAAGAATGCTTAACAATATTCTTAAACAATATATGTGTTTTTGTTCACTTACCCCTGACCTAAGCACTAGCGAAAAATCTCAAGACATTTTCGCTTTAATTCCAGTGAATCATGGATTAGTCATTATAAACATGCGGAGACACATACTTGTTCCACGCCTGTCCCTCTGACATGTTAAATTGTTTTACATTTTGACAGGTGAAGGAGCTCGGTACTGTGGTTTATGACTGTAAGTGCCTCGCTGAAGACCTCGGGAAAATATTCGAAGCCTATTGGTTCCTTGGCAAGAGCAAGACAGTACCTGCTCCCTGGCCCAGCCAGTTCTCTACAGCCTTTAACAAAGACACACCAATGCAGCTGTCAATCAATGGGACAGACTCTAGAGTTTACCTGTCGGTGAGAGATCTTCACCACGGCTAAACGTAGTAAATATAAAACATGCTTATAAATTCAACATTTATCTTGCGATGAGACATTTATAACATGTTTTATAATTTATAATTTGTCATTTAATTGTATATACACACAGTTGGGGTTATGCATAGCATAGAATTGTTAGCTTGATGGAATAAATAAGTAAAAAAAAAAAAACATAATTTTATGACCCATGTTACTTAGATCAATTCAATTGAGAACATATCCTTAATAATTCTGTCTTTGCAGAGCTCTCCTCCATCCTTGTGTGCTGAGGGCAGAACTTCAGATCTTCAGGCCATTTTAAGTGTCATTAGTGATGCACAGCAGTTCGTTTACGTTGCTGTGATGAACTACCTGCCCACTATGGAGTTCACACACAAAAGGTATGTGTTATCCTTGACTGTATGGAAGCAGTATCAGTGTCCCCCAGGCCTAACTCCCTTTGTGTTTACTGCAGATATATCTACACTAGAGCCTTTCACTGTTTTTGAAATGACCTGCAAGCTATTTTAAAAATAAAGTTAGGTGGCTATTAAGAAAATTTATAAAGGAATGTCTGGTCTGAACTCTGGTGAGGTCATGATTTCTGACAGGTCAGAGTGGATCAACACTCTGTGTAGTAGGGTAGTAAAAAGTAGTGAGGAGAAATGTTCTGCTGTTGACTAGCTAAACAGTAGGCACATTTAGGGAGAACACATTAGAGTTGTGTAAATTAAGACTTGAGGGCATTAAAAACATGCTTATTTTGACTAATCGTTTACTTGGAAATTGTGGTTTTTCATGCTCAGCATTAAACTTTAAAGAGGCACTAAAATTATGAAAATTACAAAGAAAAAGAGACTTAAGGACCAGAAAAACTGCAGATTATTATTATTTTTTTTTACGATTACTATTTAAAATGTTTCTTGTTAAATTTACTAGTTTAGCATATTATTTATACAGTTTGTTGAGGACAGATTCAGACATAAAACATCCAAAACGTGAAAATGTTGCATCTAAAAATCATTAATTCCCAAAATTACAAAGATTTTCACATACACAATTCTTGTTCATTCAAGTTTATCAGGATGTGTAGAAAATCTATAATCTCTCACTAAAGTTTGTCATATCCATAACACTAAAAATACAATACTGTATATTTACAGGATATAAATGATTCTGTGAATTTTGATGAATTGTTTATTTTAGCTGAAGAGATTATCTTAGAAATTATGCTTTGAACTTTGTGGTCTGCTGTGCCAATTCATGACTTAAAGAATTGTTGTTATTTGTGTTCTTCTAGTGAATGTATGGAAAGGCACAGTTCCTTTGACCTTGTATGTCTTCCAGATACTGGGCTGATATTGACACCGAGCTGAGGCGTGCAGCATTCGAGAGGAAGGTCCATGTGCGTTTGATGATCAGTTGCTGGAACAGCACCCCTGATGTCATGTTCCCATTTTTACGCTCGCTAGCTTCGGTACAGGATTTAAAGAGTAGGCTGGACATTCAGGTGGTGAGTGAGACCATGATTGCATGTAACATAGGAAACCTACAAGGTTAATTCCTCAAATCCATCAGGGCAGAGTCTGCATCTTAAACTTAACATGTTTTTGTGCACATTTTTTCTTTTTGCTTTGCAAACTGAGCAACATCAATTAGGCTTTGTGAATCTGCACAGAATCAGAAACTAACAATGTATTTCAGCACTCGCTTTAATATGCCCTTTGTAAAAAGCAGGGTTTGGGAGTCCAAGAGTGCGAAATTGCTCTTGCTGTCTGGGTGAGTCAATCAGATTAGCACGATCCAGTCTGTGCGTGGAGAAGGGCACAATGCTTTCCTCTGTGCTGTGTATTTCCGAAATAATATTGTAGATAAAATCACGTTTATGAGTAAGAAGAATATGTTTAGTAGGATTTCCATTACTCGGGTTACTTGAGCAATATCATTCTTAAGGTCATGCTGTATTGCCTGTACACAATTAGTACCCTTATGAAAGGGTCAGAGAACAATTTGGAACTTAACCTAGTTAGCTTCGTAGCTGCAAATAAAAGAACACAGAGTTCAGAGATGTTTCAGATGTTTTAGAATAAATGATTACGGTGTCAAAGTGTTTTTTAAGAAAACATAACATTATGAGATGTTTCCTATGACTGATTTTCACTGTGATTTTTGGTTTTTGCTTTCTCATTGTTTTTAAGGACTGTAGCGACATACCTTCACCCATGCTGGCGACGAACAGTTAGTGTAATTAATGGTTATTAGAACACCTGGGATGCAGAGTGATGCATATAGTTAAACATCTCAGTGATGTTACTTTCTATTATTACCCCTCGTGAAATACCCCTCAGATTCAGGAATAATGTATTCAGTGACCTCTTGGAGACAGAATAGGAACAAAATGTGGCAGTTAAAACTATGATTTGATTTTTTTTTTTCCTCTATTTTTTAATGTTTTTTTTTTTTTAACACTACTCATCCACTTCCTTTCTTGGTAAGCCACTTGTAACTTGTATGCCAAAAATGTTCTTCCATGTTGTGAGGGGAAAATCAATAAGCACTTTCTAAAACCAGTAATTAAAAAGGATGTGGTTTATATCACATGTTCAATAATTTTTCTCTTACAAATGCCAAACCTAGTGTCTTAACTGCATAATTTTTATCCTCTTTTTTTGGTTGTTTTGTGTTCTCTGCAGAAAATCTTCATTGTTCCCAGCAGTCCAAGTCAAAAGGAAATCCCCTTTGCTCGAGTGAACCATAACAAGTACATGGTGACAGACAGAACTGCCTATATAGGTATTTGACACTAGCCATTCATTATTTAAGAGCATCAATTCATAAAGTCGCTTTATGTGTCTCAGAGAACCTTCACCAATCCTGGATGTTGTATGATAAGGCAGGGTTCTACTGCTGGGTAGAACCCTGAGGAAGAAAATCAGAGGAATTTTTTTGTGATTTTATTTATTTTTTAAATTTATTAGTAATTTTTCTGCGATTTTTCTGTCAAAAGTGTTCTGAATACTAATTATTGATGCTAGAATTACATCATCTGCAGCATTCTGAATGCAGGAATCACTTATGTATGATAAGCACTAATGAATTTTTCTTTATTCCCTCCATTTTGTGCAGGAACTTCAAACTGGTCCGGTGATTACTTTGTGAACACAGCGGGCTCAGCGTTAGTGGTGAATCAGAATTCCTCATCCTCAGAATCCACAGTGAGAGAACAGCTGCAGGCTGTGTTTGAAAGAGATTGGGTTTCTTCCTACAGCACTCCGCTCAACCATGACACCAACCTCAAACAGATATGTGTTACATAACACAGAACTTGCAAGGGGCACCTTGTGATCCAATGTTGTTTTAAATGCAGCTTTCCTAACTTTACCGAACACCCAGGCCATATAAGGGAAGCAGTATGAGTGAACACACTCAACCTCTGCAGCTAGGACACTGAAGCTGAAGGAATCTCCTGTCAAATTTCAGACTTTTCAAAAATTCAGACTTTTCTTTTTTGAGGGTATTTACATACAAATCTGTATATTTGAACTGAATGGTTTAGGAATTACAGCAATTCGAATGTGACATTCACAAAGATACAGTATGCCTACCTCCTGAAGGCTGTTCTTGATTTAGCCATTAGTTATGAAGGTTTTATTCTTAACCAGGGGGAGGTTTCTTCTGTCTTCGTGTTTTCCCTGATTTCTTTTTCAATAATTTAACAAATAGTTACATATATATTTTATACTGATCTTCC
>JAQMYJ010000038.1:21573735-21597726 GCA_030014305.1 Clarias laeviceps
CGACTTCAAAATGGCCACCATGGTCACCACCCATCTTGAAAAGTTTTCCCCTTCACATATACTAATGTTCCACAAACAGGAAGTTAATATCACTAACCATTCCCATTGTATTAAGGTGTATCCATATAAATGGCCCACCCTTTATTTGTTTACCTTTAGTGGTGGTCAGTGCTGCACTCTCGGTGGCACACACACACCACACATGCTCCTTCAACATGTCTACGAAGTGTGCTATGAAGAATGGTCCATGTTGTTCTTGCACTTTTCTGACCATATTTGGCTTCACAATAACCAGGTTGCACAAATGTTCAACCTCTAATTACTTACTCACTCTCACTGATCTCTATACCGCTTTAATTAGGACCCTCTAATTAATACCTTGTTAAATAATCATTTGCTTGTAATACAAAACTGTTGAACACAAATTAGCTCCCAAATTGCTGTAATGTAGTGTTTGTAACACTAGTTGTTATACATGTGCGTTTTGAAGCATCACCAGCATGTTCCTTAGTGGACTGGTGGTCAGCACACAGCGCTTTTGCCACAGCGGCAAGCGTTCAATTCCCACTCAGGCTATTGTTTGGGTATTAGTACAGTGTTTAGGTTGTTTTTGCAACATTGTATTAGGGCCAATTATCATGTAGTCAACATAGTTTTATCAACGTCTTACAACTTTCAATACCAACGCTGTCTGTAACATTGTCAAATTAACATCACCGCAATGTTTTGACAGATACTGTATTCCTATTGGGGTTTTAATATCCTGTGCTACCACCAGTCCAGTGCCACGCCAACAGTTAACCATCCAGACCATTCAGACCATGTGTGGCGCTGCTTCTCAGCCAAGGGAGTGAGCTCACTCACAATTTTGACTAAGAACTCAGCCAAACTTCTCCTTACCATTCAAGAACAGTTTGGTGATGATCAATGCCTTTTCCAGCATGATGGAGCTCCTTGACATAAGACAAAAGTGCTATCTAAGTGGCTCGGAGAACAAAACATGGAAATTTTGGGTCCATATCCAGGAAACGCCCCAAACCTTAATCTCTTTGAGAACTTGTGGTCTATCCTCAAGAGGCGGGTGGACAAACAAAACCCCACAAATTCTGACAAACTCCGAGCATTGATTATGCAAGAACCGGCTGCCATCAGTCAAGGTGTGGTCCAGAAGTTGATTGACAGCATGCCAGGGAGAATTGCAGAGGTCTTGAAAAAGTAGGGTCTGGGAATATTGACTAACTTAAAAATGTGACTGCCTTTGACACATGTGAAATGCTTGTTAATTCTACTTCAGTATACCAGAGTAACATCGGACAAAAAGATCTAAAAACATTGAAGCAGCAGATTTTGTGAAAATTAACATTTGTGTCATTCTCAAAACTTTTGGCCCCGGCTGTAGGTGGAGCGGAGGTCTACTTTAACCAAATGAGATTACTGCGATCATAACTTCTGCTTAAAGATCAAGCAATCCAGCGTTTCAGTACATCTTCACTAGATACTACACGGCACGAAGCACACAGAACATTGATTTTTATTTTTCACAGAAAGAAAGTCTGTTATTTTAGATATTTGGGCAAAATGTTGAGTTTTTTTTTTTTTTTTTTTTTTTTGATAGCGATGTTCAAAGATGTTATTTTTTAAAATAAATCCTAAAAGGAAAGTTAACTTCTTCTCAAATCCTGTTATTTCAAAGATACTCAGGTGTTAATTAACATCAGCGTCAGTCTCATTTAATGACCTTATATGAACTGATATGTGCAAAGAGTGACATTAGAGCCTTTCCAACTGGAGTGAGTAGTTTGAGCAAGAGTCCGTTCATCCATCTAGGAGACTCTGTAGTGCACCTAAGACCTGTGGAGGCCAATAGTGATTCCTATTGTATTGATTCCCATTTTTACAACCTTGGTAGGACCTCCAGTAAGAAAGAGTCTAATAACAAAAATAATTAAATTTATTAATTATAATTAAAATAAAAAATATATAATAAAAAATATATATAATTATAAATTATAGTAAAAAATTTATCGCAGTATTTTTTTAAATACTTTTCCGTACATTT
This sequence comes from Clarias laeviceps, assembly GCA_030014305.1. Classification (NCBI taxonomy): domain Eukaryota; kingdom Metazoa; phylum Chordata; class Actinopteri; order Siluriformes; family Clariidae; genus Clarias; species Clarias laeviceps. The sequence goes on from JAQMYJ010000038.1 coordinate 21,575,795, forward strand.
GACTGTGCAAAAGTCTTGAGCCCCCCACCAACCATTTCTTCATATTTTACATCCAAAGCGTCAGACCTTCTTGTATTATTAATATAGTTTTGGTGAATATATTATATAAAAGCTTCCTGTAGGACTTTTTTGTCTCTCATTTTCACTCCAGTCCCTGTACCCAAATGATTATATGATGCATATGAATAATTCATAGGTCACTTTGTGTCCTTAACATCAAAAAACATTCCTCTTCAAGCCTAAAATCCCATCTAACGTTAAGGCATGAACCAGTGAGAAACAGGTGCAGATGATGACAGATGATCAGGCTGGTGATTAGTGAACTGCTGATGCTGAATGCTGATTGGTTGGAACAGAAGAGAGGGGAAATGAGGTCGCTGATAAGGTTGTTACATAATCAACTAGTTACCTTTAGTGCCTAAAGATACAATTTTGTATCTTTAGGCACTTTGTAGCCAGTCGTGGTAAAACATCTGTTCCCATTTCATTAATCTACATCATTTTAATGTGAAGAAATTAGAAAATACTCAAGACTTTTGCACTTGTATTTCTTTAGCGAATAGAGTTTTAAATGGAGGAGAGTATGTATATGTGACCTGGGGTATCTCTATTTCCAAGTAGAGGAATTGTGTATTTCATCCACCACTGAAAAAAATAAACTCTGTTTATGTATAATGATTCGAATGGATTAGGCCACTAGACAGTAAACAATATTAGTAACAGTAGCTTCGGTTGTTATTTCAAAGCGGCTTTAAAGAACTTGCTGGTTTATGTACAGATTTAAACGGATGAGCACATGATATGCTTTGTGAACATTAATATCACCTTGCACAGTTAAGCTTATTGTTTGAATGCTGTGCAGTGAAATCTAGAATTACTGGCACCCTTTATAAGAACGGCAAAACATTATTGTATAAAATAATCATTGCAAGCTGGCACAATGTTGCACAAACATGCTGTGACGATGCTAAATTGCCCCTAGGTATGAATGTGTGTGTGTGTGTGTGTGTGCATGCTCCTCACTCATGCTCCTCACTTATGGTGTATATCCAATGTTCTTGGGAAAGGCTTCAGGTGTACCAGGATAAAGTGCTTAAACATTTCACACAATCATATGTGTGAGTGTGTGAGTGTGTGTGTGTGTGTGTGTGTGTGCAGGCAAGTGACCTCATTAGTGTAGGATCGAATTGTGGAAATGCGCACCTAAACAGGAATAAATGCAATTATTAATAGCTATTTTACTGGAAAACGCAAAAGTGCTCTTAGGTCAGAAAAACCAGGAGTCAAGAGTAAGAATGTAAATGAAGGGAATTGGCCGTGAAAAGCAGAAACGCATCTCTGTCAGTGCTTTAGTTTAACACACAATGTGTTCAGCAGCAGAAACAAAACAAGACATATCCTTGTAATAGTAGTTACATGGGGCTATTCTTTTTATTATTTTACTCAAATACATTTAACTGGATTAGACAGCATTCAATACGACTTTGTGGTGTCTGATGAAAAACACATACATATGCAATGCTGGTGTACTGTATATGCTAGACGTGCTTTTAGGCAGAGATCGATATTAGGTGAAATGCTATCCGGACCCAGTGTGCAGGGCTGACGCTTGCTGTGAGCGACCCGTATGCAGTATCTTTCCCACTGAATTGTCAAGCTTTGAATGAGAGCTGACAATCACTATTAGGTTCTGCTTCATTCACATTAATACAGTATGTATTGTGCACAAGGATAAAGCCTCTGAAAAGACCTGAACTGGTACTGTATGATCTTACTGTAATATTATAGGGAATTCTAGGAAGATTGTGAGGACGTTTTTAGATGTTCTGTAATCATACATCACAACAGGTTGTTGGTTGGTTCGAAGGTGTATTGCAACGGTTTGTAAGGCCTTGTTCACACGGGCGTTACATTTTTGGATAAATGAACGAGCTCTGAACGTCCTAGACGTTTATGTTGCGTTTTGTAGTGGCACTCGATTGACTTCTACACTGGCGTTCGTTTGTCTGCAGCCCAAATTGTAGTTTGTGTGTTGACCTGTGGAGGCAGTGTGTCAGGAACTGAATATGAAAGCCCGCCGCTACTGGGTTCACCCTCTGACTGCACAACGTCGGATTAAAGGAAGTTTTTTTTTGTGGTTTATGAAGAAAAGCGAAAATTTCCGCGCAAGTTTTTCAACAATTTATTTTATTTTCATTTTATTTAGCTTTTTATGTATAGCATGTAGGATCATGGGATATATCCGGTCCTCCGAAGCGTCAAATGAACGCGAAGAAAATGCACTAGAAGCGTTTTCCTTGCGTTTGTTGGGATTTGAACGCCAAGAAAAAGCTGCATGCAACGTTTTTTTGACGCCGTATAAACGCGCAGCCGGACAAACACACATCACCAAAGCCCATGTGAACACTCTCATTGACTCCTATGTGTAAAAAAACACTCAGTGCTTGATCCGCGCTCACCGGACACTACGAACGGCAGAAACACGCTCGATTTTAACGCCCGTGTGAACAAGACCTAAGGCAGAGAGTGTGTGTGTCTATGTGTGTGCGAAGCCAAGAGGAGGAGGGGTGTGCTGGGTCTTAATGTTTGCAGAGTTTCTGTGTAAGGCAGAGAGAGTGTGTGTGTGTGTGTGTGTTGGTGTGAGAGAAGGGGCACGATGTTAAATTACGCGCGCGCGCACACACACACTCTCCTTTACAGCCTCCCTCCCACCCCCTCCTCTTCTCGGCTTCCCACACAAACACACACGCACACTCCTTACACAGACGATTACAATTCCGCAGCGCAAGAGAGAGAAAAAACGTTTGCTCATTTGTGATCACGTGACCCTCGGCGTCAAAACAAGAAGCACATGCGTGATACATGATACTCTGTACTCGTAAACCAAGACAATGCTAGTTTTTCGAGTCAAAATTTATTAAAAATCTTTGCTCGTCTTGCGGAACACTCGTAAACCGCGTTACTCGTAATCCGAGGTTCCACTGTAGTGGGATTAATTTTGAAGTGTATCGGGCTCTGCACCCTGTCCAGGGTGTACCCCGCCTCGTGCCCTAAGTCTCCTGGGATAGGCTCCAGGCCCCCCGCGACCCTGAATACAGGATAAAGCAATATAGACAATGAGTGAGTGAGTGATCGGGCTCTGCTTAGATTCAGGCAAATGCTGCAAAACTTACAGAACACTGCTTCATATTGCAGATGGATAGAGACCCAAAACATACAGCAAAAGCTAACCAAGGCAAAGAATTGGGATATTCATGGCCATGTCATTCACATGCTCTCCACCTAAGAGAGCATGCGTTTCACTTTCTGAAGACATGATTGAAGGCAGAAAAACCCACAAACAAGCATCAGCTGAAGGCAGCTGCAGTAAAGGCCTGGCATAGTATCTTGAGGAAGGGAACTCAACATTTGGTCATGTTCATGAGTTCCAAACTTCAACTGGGTTGTTAACTGCAAAGCATTTTCATCCAAGTATTAAAAGCAAATCATAGAGCATTAGTTGCAGTGCGGTGCCTTGCAAAACTATTTATCCACATTATCCATGTAAGCCAAAAGAAATAAACACTTGAAATATATCAGTCTGTGTGTAATAAATCTATATAATATGTGATTTTTTTTTTTATTGAATTACTGAAATAAATCAACTTTCCGATGATGTTCTAATTTATTGAGATGCACCTGTATATACATGGAATATATTATATTCAGCCCCCATGAGTCAATACTTTGTAGAACCACCTTTCACTGCAATTACAACTGTCTTTTGGGGTATGTCTCTACCAGCTTTGCGCATCTAGAGGGTAAAATCTTTGCCCATTCTTTTTTGCAAAATACCTCAAGCTCAGCAATTTTCAAGTCTTATTTTCTAAATTGGATTTACGTCTGGACATTGACTGGGCCATTCTAACACATGAATATGCTTTTATTTACTGTAAACCATTCCATTGTAGCTCTGGCTAGATGTTTAGGATTGTTGTCCTGCTGGAAAGTGAACCTCCACCCCAGTCTCAAGTCTTTTGCAAACTCCAACAGGTTTTCTTCTAAGGCCCCCATTCCACTGAGCCGAAATAGCTCTGACATCTCCAGATGGCTCTACAGTGCATTTTGACATGAGCAATATGAGCAATAAGGATGTGTTATCTACTGTACATTACACGTTAAAGTCTGACACACAACAGAAAATGTCTATGGTTTGATAATTTAATTATCATTTATTTAGGGCTCAGAAGAACATTGTTAAATTCCTTTTTATTTATTATTTATTATATCCATTATTATGTACTGTATATTTCAATCATCTTTAATCTTGACTGTTTTTCTTAAACTTGACTGTTTTACTTGTTAATTTTGTCATTACTTCCATCTACATTTACAGTAATATGAGTATTTTGGCTACTGAATGCTGCTAAACAGGTAAAGAGGTGGTAAAAACCTATAAGGACTCCATAAATGGGCATAAAATCAATAATGACTCGATAACATCGCTTATGAGACGATACCAAGGCATTAATAAGGAGTTAATGTCGGGAGAGGGCAGCCGAAATTTTTGAACATGCTACAATTTTCCTCCCAACAATAATGACGCTGATGACCATGTCAGAATTCATATAGAGGCTGAAAAAAAAAAGGCTGAAAGCAGCCGTTACCATCCTCTACCGAGCTTTCCAGTGGTCATAACAAATTTGCATCAGTCTGGATTCGGGCGCACATTCAGCTCAGTGGAATCCCTTTCACAGAGATCCCATCTTAATTGATTCACAGTTGTTCTAAACCACTTTTGGCAAATCGAATGTTTATTAGCATGAATTTTCATAGGATTTTGCAAACCTTAACCATGAAGCTTATTTTCACAGGTTTTGCGAATGGTCTTTTTGTGAGCACAGCCCTGTAGTGTATCACTGCCAGGTTTGGTAATGAGGGTTAACAGTAGTTGGTGAGACTCACCTACACGTTAAAATAACACCATACTGTAAAGGGTTATTTTTAAGGGACTGTTGCTTGCAGCTTTTACAGAAAGATATTACAGTATGATGACATGTTTGTTGAATTGACATTCAATACAGTTGAGTGTTTGCTAAATTCCATCACTACAACTGGGTGTGGCTAAGTAATTTGAAATAGTTTTGACAGTGTTGGACTTTTACATCCCAGTGATCCTAACTTTATGAACACATTAGTTATTTAGTTAATCCTTTTAACCTTTACATTCTGTACAAAGAAGTTGGTGACGTTTTGCTATTTACAGGCGAACAGAATTCCTTGTAAGTAATAAAACTAAATGTAATACTGTAAATAATGTCAATTAATTCCCTACCTTATAGCAACAAGAAATGAACAATTAAATAAATAAATAAATAAAACCATAAGGGAAAAAGGAAGAACATATAAGAACTTGATTTCATAAGTGTGCACACCCCTGAGTGCACAGACTTTTTGGGTAAGAGTCTTCAATCTTAGCACATCTTGATTGGGCAATTTAATCCCAGTCCTCCTTGAAAAATGCTCCAGATTTATCAAATGGTGAGGCAACATCCACAGCCCTCTTACAGTCCACAGAGGGTTGTAAGATTTAAATCTGGGCTGTGATTGAGCCATTCCAAAACATCAATCTTTTGTTTGTTAACTTGGATTTGGGTCATTATCATGCTGGAAGTTGAATTTTCAGCTGTCAAACAAAGTCTTGCAACTTTTGTGACAAAAATGAGTGCTAATGTACTTAGAACTATCCATGATTCCCTTTCTCTTAATTAGTGCCCCTGTCCCAGCTGAAGAGAAGAAGACCCATAGTGTGTTGTTTCCACCCCCCATGCAACATTATAGGTACAGTATGATGTTCTTTGAGATAAGCTGTCTTGTTTCTGTGATATACTTTTAAACATTTTTCCACATAGATTGGTAAAATGTACTAGGGTTTAGTTTTTTTTTTTTTCTTTTTTTTTTCTTTTTGCAAGAAAGAGCTTTTGTCTAGTCATCCTACCCCATAGCCCAGTCATGTGACGAATACAAGAGATTGTTGTTACATGCTGGGAGTAACCAGCAGTGGGCAGATATTCCTGCAGCATTTTTAATGTTGCTGTAGGTCTCTTGGCAGCATTCCTACCTTTTTTTTTTTTTTTTTACATATATACTGTTTTGGAGGGACATCCTGTTCTTGGTAACGTCACTGTGGTGCTCCGTCTTCCCCACTTGTTGCTGATGACCCTCACAGTGTACTGTGATACATTTAGTGTTTTGGAAATAGTTATGATTCATGTCTTTCAACACTGAGAGCAAATACATGGTCCAAGTACTTGTTCTTCCCTAAAGCATTCCTTTGTATTTTTGTACTTGAATGTGAAGGATAAAAAAAAAACTGACATGATTTAACTTTATTTAGTTTTTACATCACAAAAACCTGCAAATATATTATATAGGGACTACATAGGAAGTTTGGCCTATGCAATTTCATGGTTGCTCTTTAATCAGTGTAAAACACTAAACGTGTTATAGAAGTGAACCATATTGCTCTTAGAGGAGTGATAAATACTTATTTATGATACATGAACCAACATTTCTGATACATTATTACAGTCTTTTAGTATATCACAAAATATCCGCTTGGAGCTTTCAGTTTTTAAATCTGTTTATTAGGATGTGTTTTTTTGACATGCGGAAATGAATGAACAAAGTTCTGGTCTGAAAAGCTTTGGATAAACACCTTCAAGCAACATTGAAGTAATCTTGCATGTACAATATTGGCAAGGTTTGCTGAAAGTGTCCTGAATTTCTGACTATAATGAAAATAATATAAATATATTTTTATTTAATTTTACTTTTACTTGCTAAGGATTGTTTATAATTAAAGTCAGATTTAATTTTTTTAAATCATTGTAATGTTTTAATCATTTTAAACTGGAAGACGTACAGTGAGATCAAAATGTGGAAATTATTTTTTTTTTTTTTGCCTGTGTGAGTGCCTAAATGTTTTTCTTTGGTCAGTTTTTATCACTAATGTTGATCTCTGTCTGACACTGATGTCCATGGGCTGTTTATTTTGGTAATCCAAGTAAAATGGGGAACAAAAGACTGGTGGCTTTACCACGACACAATTTGCTGACTCAAACTGCTAACGCTCCATTCTGTGTTGTTCACCCTCATCTTTTATCACTCTAGGCCCAGTTCCCTCCATCTATCCAACCATGATCCTCCCCTTTCCCTTTTCTTTTCTGATTTGGATTTTGATAACCACACCCTGTTGACTATATACAGTAGTATACTATTACATGACTGCAATTTTTTTTAAACAATAAAAGTACATTACAACAATGTTGTAACATCCAGCACACATGAAGTTCGACAATGTACCACAAAAGGATAGGATCCAGTTGATGCACCCTAATGGATATAGAAAACCCAGTCTGGTCTATATTGTTTGAAGTCGCCTACTGTATATAGTAGGGTTTAGCACACATGATCTCTCTCATCTGCTCCAGCAGTCGAATCCCGTTACCTGAGAAGAAACGGCTAAATGTACCACTGCGTCTCTTAAGTTTGGGTTTGCAAAAAAAATATATATATATTTTTTTTATCTCTGTCCATCATGTGTGAGTGCCTGAGAGGAATTTTCCGTTTCAACTGGACACCATCTTCCAACACAGGTGAGTACATACAGTAAGTGCATCTGAAGTTATAACATCTGTTTAAAACAGACTCCTTATTAAAATTTCATAACAATGTAGAAACCTATGGGTCCATTCCTAATCAAATCTAACTATTATAGCTCACAACAATGACAGAGTTTGAGCAACTCATTTGGCCGTGTGTAACATACTGTAACTATGTCTACTTCATATATTATCATCACACAATATTATTAAACAATTGTCATGAAATATGTCAATTTGAATTTCAATAACTGTTTCATTCTGAGTTTTTTATTTTGTAATTGTAAGCTTTGCTTTCTGACAGCTCTTGGGTTCATTATTATTATTAATAATAATAATTAACCCAAAAATTATACATTATTATTATTATTATTATTATTATTATTATTATTATTATTAACAATCATACATCTAAAAAAACTGTTGGAATCTTCATACTTATGTCTGGCCAAAAGTATTGAGAAAAAAGTGAAATTCAATATTTTATTGATATTCTCAAATATGTAAAAACAATGACAATCAAGTTAATCATTTGTTATTTCTTAAAATGAAAGTGATATAAAACAATCAATATCTAGAATGAAGCTTTATTCTTCAAAACCTGCTGGATCCAGCTGGGCATAGAGTAATGACCTGTACATCTGGTCTCACTTGTTTAATTCATGCCTGCTTGTTTGCTTCCTGAAGATCATGCACTTAAATTTGCACAGACGTTCATAATTCACTTGAGAATTCTCTAGTTTTACCCGTTCTTGTGCAGAGGTCAATACCCTGGCTTCAGAAAGTAAAAGTCCTGCCAGATATGTGTTCCTTCCATTGACTAATCCAGCACAACTCTTCAGCCTGTTTGAAATAGTTAATGAAGTCACCTGTTTTGTGAGCAGGAAAAACTATAATACATGGCATGTGTTGTCTTAATTATTTTGGCCACCTTTGTTTAAAAAATACTTATAAACATTAGCTAAATTGTAAACTACGGTTAATGTCTAGCTTATGCTTGTCAGTTACTTTACTCTGTAACCTAGCACCAGTGTTCTCCTGTTTTTAGCCACTCAAACTGATAGAATCTTGTGAGTTGGCTTCAAACACAGAAGTATGAATTCAGAAATGTCATTTAAATGCATCATAAGTGCAAAAAGGTATAATTCTGTCCTACAGAGCTATAGAATGTAGAAACTAGAACTCTGGCATTCTGAATTTGTGGAATATTTCAAAACAGAATAATTTATACAGTATATAGAATATGTATTGGTGTAAAAAAATTTAATTGGCAACGACACCTCTCAATGCTAAAGACTAAATAATAAAGGAAGGGTAGGTGTCTATTTAGGCTCTCTCTGACCTGTTTCCTGAGCCGTCTTTCCTTTCTGTAAATAATGTTAAACATGGTGACCGAGGTGAACAGGGAAGGGCGTCTGCATTGTTCTGCTGCCACACTTGGTTTATCTATCAGAGAAGGAATTATGTGTTTATCTGCTTGGGTGTAGCACAGACTTCCTGAAAGTGCCCATGGAAGAGTTCACATCAGATACAATCACTAGGTTTTTAAAACTTTATCTAGTGCTATCTTTATCATCTGTTGTGTGTGGGTGTGGTCGTGGTTGTGGTGTTGTGTGTGTGTGTGTGTAAATTTTAACAGTGATTTAAAAAAGAAATCATATTTTAGTAAGAGAGTGCTTTTTAGGTATGTGCTGTGACCAATTCCTCAAGTCACGTGACATTTGTTATCATGTGATGCCACCCCCTCTACTCCTTACACATGAATGTTATTGGAACATTATTCTGCTGACGGTGAACTCCATTCATAATCAAATCTAACTATTATAGCTCACAACAATGACAGAGTTTGAGCAACTCATTTGGCCGTTATTCTTTTGCTCCGGGTTTTAAGATGAGCTTAATGCATATGTGATCTAATTCAATATGGCCTAGTATTCAATGCGACCCAAAGTGTGGGGCTTAAATGGAAGAAAACATTCAGCCAATTTAAAGAATGCGTTCTTGAATCTGGGAGCATAAATTAACATTTTCTTCATGCTAGAGAAGTAGCAAAAGGAGTACAAATCAACCTGCCAAACTACCTTTCCATTCCTTGCTTGCTTCCACTCACCCTACACTGGCTGTCCCTTGGGCTTCGTCCAGTTGCCATCCCTCCCTTCCTCCCTCCTTCCCTACATGGGCTATCCCTTGGGCTTCGTCCTTTTGCCCTTATTCCCTCCCTACATGGCCCATCCTGTGGGCTTCACCCAATTGCCTTTTTGCAAATGTAGTTCCATTCTCTAAATTACCCAAGCTCAGTCAGGGCAGAAGGTTGGCTGTCAGAGGGCAGACAGTGAGTCTGTGTACGTGCCTGTGATTTTATCAATACTTTTTGAGTTTTTTTTTTGTTGTTGTCAGGAACAGTTAGAGAAAGACACATTGATTACGGTAGGTACAAGGCTCTTTCATTCCCTAGAAAGTGTCCACCTTAAAGTGTGGTATTTAACGGTGCTGAATAGATGTAACAGCAGATATATTGATATCCATTTGTGAACACCAGGCATGTATTATGAACATAGCACTTGTATAACACAATATAAAATATACAATATAAAATTTTAATATAAAGAGTGTAGTCTCTGAGATTGCATTATATGAAATAAACTAATGTTTTTAAACTGTAGTTTAAGTTTATCTTCAGACTTCAGATTTGTTATTTCCAGATTGAATACCTTGCAACTTCTGCATTTGTAGTAATGAGGGTTAAATATTTAAATAATCTGCAGATCTGTACTGTATAAATAAACACTCGTATCACAAGTAGCATTAGAAGGGGTTGTGGGCGTAGAGCTTCATTTGAAAACACTCTCCTGTCATGATGCAATTTAGTAACGCAACCTATCTTTAAAAGGCTGATACTTTGCTGCTTAACTTTTGAAAGTTTTTTTTTTTTTTTGTTGCTAAAAACAAATAAAGTCAATCAGGTTCTATATAAACAGAAGTGTGTGTAATATGGTCAAAGTAATTTTAGCTGCAATGCATGACTTGTGTTTGTGAATTGATGCTAATTACCATTTATCCATGTAAAGTTTGGTATTAATTATGAGTAAACAACTTTATACATATGTGTTACTTTATATATGCAGTGAATTGTTGCTATAATTTGCAGCCAGTGGACCTCGTGAGCATGTGAAATTTCTTTGTAGGCTGGCATTGCCATATACACTTGACCTGAGCTATGAAGTATGCAGGCTTGTGTGTGTGCGTGTGCGCGTGTGCGTGCGTGTGTGTGTGTGTGTGTGTGTGTGTTGGAGCTGTCTCTATATTGGTTTTACAGAGAGGCAACAGCTGCAGTCTCCAGTCATAAGACCCAAGTCTCTACATGCCATAGCTAAGATAGCACTGTGTAGTGAAATCATGGAGGTGTTTATTATTTTTGAACACATATAATATAAGAATGTTTTCAGATTGGTCTTGCACATTGCTTTCAATTTAAAATGCCAGTGCTGTGTGGAAACGCGGACTAAGATTGGATTCATATTGGACAAACATAGCGAGTAGAGAGAATTTTGAGTAAAAAAATACAAAACAGCAGAGTTATTTGTGGTTTATTGGGATGGGTGGTACAACATTGAGGTATTCTCAAGTATTTTTTTTCCTTACGTTTTATGTATGAGGCATACATGAGCAATAAGTAATGATAATCTATCACACTCACATTTTTGCCCATAAATATCTGCCTCAGACGGCTTCCAGTTCTTCGCTAGTGTCATGCAGTCCTGGCAGTGGGATTTAAGGCACTGTATGACTTATGTGCGCAGCTATCTTAGTCAACCCGAATGCATTTCCCACTAGCAACTTGGTGAAATACATGTGGCATGTCATGTGGCAAAGCTCAACTTTATGCACATCAGTGTATCTAATTAGGAAATAGCTGTGAAAACGGTTTTGCATATTATTCATGTTGCAGATATCTACAAGAAATTGTTAAGATCTAGTTTCGGCCCTACAGATCCAAGATCTGAAACCCCAGTCTGGGAAGAACTACATTTGGTGTAAAGATCATTTGGTGTGCAGATTTGGCAGGGATAGAAATTATATTCCCGCTACACATAGCAGGGGACTGATTATACATTAGCACGCTTTATAATTTTAAAATATAATAATGTAATAACCGCATACTTTTTGTATAATATCATACCCTATCATCATATCATATTTTCCTTTTTTTAGCCAGCTTGCAAACTATAATACAATTATGTATTCCTTTTGGTGGTGCAATACAGAAAAGTGTCTCGAGCAGTGAGAGTAAGAAACACTTGTTGACAATCTAAATATAGATCTCAGGGCAATGTACGAATGCCTCATAGTGACCCCTGCCTTCTAAATAATGACTAAATCTTTCGTTTCTGCGCAAAGCAACATGCAACTCAGGCTATCTACATTTCTTTTTTTTTTTGCTTGATTTTAAAGTATTAAAAACTACAGCTTCTTAATGTATTTTACTCCAATGATGTTTTAATTTCATAAGCTGTAATGAACTAAACTCACATTCTCTCAGCTTATTATAAAGGAGTACATTACTTAACACTGGTAGTGATCTGTGGTGTAGCATTTGGTTCATTCAAACACATCAGTCAAATGCTAACACCTACTCAACTTTTTAAACTTTTATTTTCTTGTATGCTGAACACATGTTTGTGGTTATGAGACAAATGGATCCCCAATCTTTTCAGCAATCATGTGTGATAACACTTTAGCTAGGCAGTTGGACAACATGGATGCTGAAAGCCTCATTGCTGTTATTAGACTGGAAATAAGGTTTATTGGAAATGACAGCATTATAGATGTTATTTTATTAGAATGGTATATTTGTTTCCCTTAACTTTGTTATTAAGGGGAGGCCCCCTGCAAATATGAATTCACTGAGTTCATATTTAAATGACTTTTTAATCAGCATCTTTGAAAAAAGCTTAGACACTTATTTACATTCAATTAAACATGAAGAAATAGGAGGGATACTTTTTTGTTTAACACAGACTGTGTCTCAAAAGTGGCATAAATATGGAGAAAATTGACAGAATAAATGAAAGTGAATCAATGAATATTTGGACAGGTATGTACTGTAGGGAGGCCCATTTGACCAGAGAGTTTAGAAAGACGTAATGATAAACTAATGATAAACTTTATAGCTGAATGTTAACCCTTATAACTCAAGTGGCATGGATGACCGATGATGACTGATTAAAAAAACAACAACAACAACTGCTTATATGGACGTCCTGGCTCTGGGTTTTAATGAGGGAGGTTACAGACATGTGAAAACTGTGTATTTGGGTTTTTAGATACTGTATGTCAGGTAGTAACAAGGCTGTCATTACTTTTATAACACATAAATTGCACCGCTATCACAAGGCAGGAATTAAATCACAAAAAAAAAAGGTTTAGTAGATGACCAAAGAGGAGATTTATGGATGCAGTGAGAGCAGACATAATGCACTTGGTGTGAGTAGAGAATGCAGAGGATAGGGTTAGATGGAGGCAGATGATTTGCTGTGGGGACTCCTGAAGGGGAAAAAGAAGAAACAACCAGAAATAACATTAAAATCATTTATTCATATGTACAGTATATGAGCTATTTTTTACCTATATGACTGTTTTTTTATTTTTTTGCTCAGTAATTCAAAACCAATTCATCACATTGCCTAGGCTTTCCTGAAAAAAGGATATGTCACCGTATATTCACAACTCTGACCCGCATGTGTGAATATATAGTAATGAAAAATATGGTTAACAATGATCTGGGTTTTAAGGGCACAGTGTGTTATAGTTTAGAGATTTTTGCCTGGAAAATATATAGACTGCGTAGTAGGTTTAGCAACAGGACTGTATTTGTGTTAATGTGGTGAAGACAATTTGACAAATAACACCTGTTACTGAGTCAGTTAGGACTGGTCGGTGTGTTATGCATCATCAGACCTACACGATCAGTCAATAAAAATTTCCCTGTAGCGGACTGATACTGCAGAATAACAGAGTTATAGCTTTTAGAAAGTTTTTAGATCAGTTTTTATTCATTTCGAAACTAAATCTTTCTAAAAACAGGATGGTTTGTCTGTGTCAAAAGTGTATGTGTGTTTTCAGAAACATTTCAGTTCAGTCTGTTTACACTGCTCCATTTCCTGTTGCCATCCAGGAGAGTGGGTGTGATGTCACTATAGATAGATAGAGAGATAGACAGACAGAGGGAGGCATTTGTTAACCATCTTAATACAGTCACAGGACCAGTGAGAAATAGCAATGCTATCTGATTTTGCATAAAACACAATATACAGTGTATGGCACCACACACAGCAGACAATAAAACAAAAGCTGTAGTCCCACACTTAGAAAAAGAAAAAAATCACAGGAGAAGCAATGCGTAGCTTTGAGTGGAAAAATCCCACGTCAGTTGTAGACTAAAGGTCAATGTTGGCTGTTGTCAATTCACTGTTTATGAAAATACAATGAGGGGAAAAGCCCTTGCCAAAATAACTGAGATACCCAGAAAGGAATCCTGTAGTGTAGCAGGATGTTACACTGAACAGTAAACCTGCCCTAAACCAAAAAAAGATTTAGTGATTTATAGTCTTATAAATAACAGAAACACATTTACTGAAACTCATTAAACAATTGAGAGAGATATGATCATACTAAATGTACACAGCAGCATTCCTAGTGTTAAATAAGGGCAGTGGTAGCGCAGTGTGTTAGGGGTCTGACCTATTAGTCAGGAGGTCTGCAATTCAAGCCCCAGCTCCACCAAGAGTGCATATAGCAGGGATCCTCAGACACCCAGGTGCTAAACTGTTGATTTTGCAGGCAGATGTGTCACAGTATTGTGCATCTAAATAAAGATCATGTTTGAGCACCAACATTCTGCATACCACCCCTGAGGACATAGCATCACATTAGTGCAGCTGCTTATTTCAGTCATTTAGTTATATAACACATACACATCTATACACACACATACAGCAGAATGCAGACAGTCACAACACTGGATAAACTCGCATTGAATGACACTGTGATTGTGATTACTGTTCTCCTTTGAACGCTTGTCAATTATTAAATATCATTCTAAATTGAAATCAGAAATCAGTCTACTCAAATTCAGTTCTGATTTTGAAAACACTCAAAACCTTCATCTGTCAGTTTAATCTGACTTTATGACTTGTGTTATTTGATTACACTACCTGAGGCTTTTTGCTTTTCCTGATAGAAAATATGATGAGTCTACTTGAATTGAACCACGGAACACCGTTAAAGGGATTTGGTATTCAGTCTGTAAATGGAAATTAATTGGTCTTCTTATTTAAACTCAACATTTTGTCAGCAATAAGTTTAACACATACATAATGACTGTTTCTTACAGGGTATTACGATTAATAATATTTCTCTTGTTAATTGCTTATTAACATGAAGGCGACAAACAAAAAAAAGAGCTACATTTAAACATTGTGGATATGCCTAAAGATCAAAACCATCCAAAATTACAGAAGATCGCACCCTAGTGTTATCTAGTTATGGCATTAGTCTTATGTATATTTGCATTTATGCATGGTTTTTCAGTATTTTTAAAGCACACAAACTTTTATCAATTAACACGGGCCAAGCCCTCCTTCCTGCCAGGAATGGTGTGCTTTTATTTTGGAAAGAATCCAACTGATAGTTCTCCCAAAATTCCTGTTTACCTGAGTCAGGATTGGACAACCGCATGAAACCTGACATCCTACAAGTTTAAAACCTCTTTTTTTTCTCAAGCAATGCAAGCTCTAACACCTACTGTACCTTGGTTATAAGTAAGGGCATTTTTATTTACGGCCTGAGATCATTTCCGAGAACACTTAACCCCAAAGTCTAGTTCATCTTGATCAGTGTGAACACAATCAATCCAGGCTGAACCGTGCCCAAGTGTGCTTGAAGATATGATCTTGGGCACAGAACACTGTACCTGGGCATGGATTGAATCAGATATGGAAACTAATCTTACCTTAGCACAAAAGAACGCTGTTTAGATGCAATCATTAGCGCCCTTGGTATCCTCTAAAATCTTCTGTGTGAATGTGCCAATCTTCTCCTTTAATGTACTGTACACAGCCATGAGTGAGAACTTTGGACCTTTTCTCCAAAATGTCAATAATATTAGACATAGCATGAAAGTAAACTTCCTTGTTCTTTTCTTCTCTTGTGTTTAATAGTGGCTCACTATTGATCCGATACTTGGATTTTTGTTTCTGTTTGCTTACTGTTTTGTTTACACACAGCTTATGTGATGTATAATTGTAATTTAAATACATACTAATGTCTGACTCACATTCTGGTTAACAGAATAATGCTTTATATAACTACGACAGCCACTTGGCTTGGCCTCATGATGAGGAATGAGAAATATGCAGATTGACAGGGAACACCGTTAGAATGTTTGTTGGTAACCAGAGAAGGGTGTGGCATTGCATACTTAGCAAACCTTCTGTGCTGAGAGTAAAAAGCTCCATGGAAAGAATGTGAAAAGTGTCAGGCAACTATAGCAATGTCTTGCATGATAAAGTAAACAGATAATGTTAACAAGTTTAATATATTAATTTCTGTATGAATATGTGTTCATGGCATTGTCTCCATGGAGAGAAAAGATATACACCAAATAAAGGTATCAGAACACCCAGGGCATCACAGCAAGTTGCATGGGGCTTAGCAGGCCAAGAGTTTAAGGTTGTTGATCTAAACTTACGATTCTGCAGAATTCAACCCAACCAAGCACCCATGAAATGTGCTAGACAAATACGTCTGATCCATGGAAGCCTCACCCCATAACCCACAGCACCCAAAGGATCTGCTGCTAACATTCTCATGCCACACATGACAGCATACTCCAGAGGGCTAGTAGAGTCATGCCCAAAGGTTCCAGAGCCACCCGGGGGTACACGAGAACCTATGCAATACTGGACATAATGTTTGGGATTTATTGTTATGGCTTATTGGTGTATATCTTTGGCATGTTGTTATTAATGAAAAATATCTTTTTATACAGTTTTTTTAAAGCTATTATACTATTTCTTCTCTCTCTTAATTCCACACACTTGCCAACAGGAGGAATGTCAAGCATAGGGATCAGGGAAGCTTATAATGATGAGATTGATTGCTTGGACATTCAGAATTAAATATGGATATGAAAAACACTTGCAGGGGTGAATACCTTTTATTTTTGTGGCACTTACAGTAGTTACATAAACACAGTGTTCTCTATTTCATTAAAAATAACACCACGAGCACATTAGCATGACAAACACAGGTTTGATTACAACATACCTTGAAAAAAAAAAAAAAAAAAACATTAGCCTGACATAAGCCTAAAAACTGATCCATTTCCCATTTTAAAGGATTCTTCAGTTTGTGCCTCTAGGAGAGACCTTCAAGTGTCTATGTTTAAGCACTGAACAGAGGGGTTCATGTTCACATTAGCACCCACTTAGAAAGCTAGAACTCAACCACAAGAAAAAATAAGAATTTATATTTCTTGAGATTATACAAAAACACAACCCATGAGATCACCTATGACAGAGCTGATGGAGTACCTGCAAAGGGGTAAAAGGAAAAAAATAATCAAACAGTAAATAAACTTTTGATGATGGAAATGAATGGTGTCCCTTAATACATTTTGTTTCAGATCTGCTTCAGGTCATATAGTCCACACATTATTAGTTGAGGAAAATAAAAATAAAATAAAGGTCACAGTTGTTTTAGTCATGGTTTCATTTTGTAAAAAGTATAAGTGAATTTGCTGCCACCATGTGGCTCACTGAACTTTTAAATGGATTCATAAAATGCCATAAAGTCACATATTGTATAAAATTCCATACAAACTTAAATAATTCTTTTGATTGTGTAAAGCTGCTTTGGGACAATGCCAATTGTTAAAAGCGCTATACAAATAAAATTGAATTGAATTGAATTGAATAAAGTTATCATTTACTGAGACTTACTTAAAAATAAAAATAAATACAGTATAAATAATAATAATAATAATAATAATAATAATAATAATAATAAATGTAAAAAAAAATCTCAGGTCAGGTAACCACAGAGGGTTTTTTTAAAGTCAGGGAATAGTAATGTATGTTTATTCATTTCGCACTAAAGTGGCAAAGCAAAATTGGCCAATTTAAATTAGTTTAAATGGTCAATGACAATTTGGCTCTGTGATACTTATACTGCATTATTTATTTCTGATTATACTGTATACCTTCATATGACTTGTTTTGTTTTTAGACTCAGACAGAGAATGGGAGAACAGCCACTCTAATTCACCTGTGAGTTCACACATCTACTATTTCATTAGCTATAGTGTCACATTTGGTTGCACCAAACTGCTAGCAGTAACGTAATCAACACAGTTTGCTTTACTGTAAGTCTATGGGTGCCCTAGATGTTGCATTGGCACTCCCAAGTTCTGAAAAAAAAAAAAGGTTAGGTCACTGCTGGCTCTTGCTTTTTGAACTGAACTCCAAATAGCTTGGAATTAGTTTAGTGCATTAATATTTCTGTTTAACAAAATGCTATGTTCTTAAAAACAAAATGCACCATCACATTTGTTAACTTTATGGGGGGGAATAAAGTTGTATGGATATATACAGCCATTCTTGTGCATATCATAGCAGGTCTTAGTATTAGGCAAATACTGTACAACCTCAGACAACCATCTCCTGGGAAGATTTTCAATTGTCTTGAATGCTTTCCACTTGTGAATTATCTTTCTCACTGTAGAATGCTACAATAACCTTCATAACCTTTTCCAAATTGATGTGCAGCAACAATTGCTTATTTAAGACCATTGATTATGTCTTTCCTTCTTGGTACTGTATTTTGTTAGCACACAGCTGAATGCTCCAGACCAGAAAACTGCCAAAACCTTTGTTTTTGTAGAGATCTGCACACCTGCTGATGATTAATTAATTAAGGGATGATTACTAGCACCTGGCTGCAACCTACCCTCTTAAACCCTGTGCAAGCAGTAAGGGGGTACTTAGTATTACCCATATGTTTTTATTTTGGCTTAATTTTTGCTAAATAAATAATGACAGTGAAAAGCTTATATATAATTGATCATCTGAGGTTGTATTTGCACTGAGACCCACTACGATCGGATAATCCATCTTTAAACCATAGAATTAAAAGAGGGCCACTAACTTTTGTACATGGCAACATTAGGGTTGGTCCTTTTTTCTTTTTTTATTATTATTTTTTTTTATAATGATAATTTGCCACACTGATGTATTTAGGTACATAGCATTTTGGTAAATAGACTTACACTAAAGAATGACTACAAAGCAAAGTATCAGTGGTTAGAACCTGCACGGCAAACAGAGCTGCAAAATCAGGATGCTACTGAATTTAAAGGTAATTTTAATCTAGGTGCAGTTGAGAACTATATCTGCAAAAATAGTGTTTTATAACACCAGGTTGCATTTCAGATGCACAGTTCAACAAAACAAATTGTCAGTTAGAAGCTGTTCCACATGTAGCAGAAATACAGAAGAACACTAAAAAAGTACTTGTAGAAAAAGGGCTTGTGATTTTCTGCAACAACAACAACAACAACAGGTAATAATAATAATAATAAGAAGAAGAAGAAGAAGAAGAAGATTCAGACTGTAAGTGAATCATTAACATACTGGGCATATGCCAGTGCACAAGGTGATAAATACAGTTACATTTCCTGGGATGTAAATGTTAGCGAGTAACAGAAATCCTAATCATATAGCAGTACTATTTTAAACTCCACCCCCACAACCCCTTTATAAGTCATAAAGGTACAAAATACTCTTTATAATCCATATACAGTGATCAATACTAAAGTACTCAGTATTCAGGTACTGGGAATTCTATTCAAAATTAAGAATTCAGCTATTAGAAATATTTTGATTTCAACAGAGCTGAGCAACCTTGAGTACTCTGCCTTGTTTAGAAACTGAAATCAAACATAACATACTGTAGTTTCTCGTTTGTGATCCACAAGTATTTTGCCAGACTATCCGTTCTTTATGTCTTTGTATAAGCAGGTAAATGACAAAAGATCACTTCCATCGGACAGGCCTCCCTCTGTGCCTCAAATCAGCCAGCGCCTCTGCATCTCCACAGAAGATCAGGATAGCCAGGAAAGAGTTGTGAGTGCCAGTTATAAAATTATTTCTACTAAATTCTGCTATACTATTTTCTACAACATTTTAACTGATGACAGAGTAAAGTGGTGCAAATTAGTTACAATTAATTTAATTGTAGTTAAGGCTTTATCTAAATGTATAATAGTTATGCCAGTAAATCCAGTATTATTGTTGCTTGCATCATTTGTAGTTAGTACACTAACTACACTAAAACAATGTTTTAGACCACCAACTACTGTATCTTCTCCAAATTGAATCAATTGGAAATTGCTATATAAACATGAACAAGCTGTTTTCTGTATATTTTCTACATCTAAATTAAACTTGAGTAGCTCTCTAAAGTGGCAGCCCTGTTGCCTTGCACCTCGAGGGTCCGTGTTCGATACCTGCCTCGGGTCTTTATGCATGGCGTTTGCATGTTCTCCCCATGCTTAGTGGGTTTCCACTGGGTATTCAGATATTCTCCCACAGATCAAAGACATGCAGCTTAGGCTAATTGGCGTTCCCAAAATGACCATAGTTTGTGAATGTGTATACGTCGGTGCCCTGCAATGGATTAGCACCCTGTACAAGAAAAAAAGTGAGCTCTCTAAAGTTTAATAATAAATTTTAAAAAAGACCGTTCAGCTATCCCCCATCAAAAATACTTGTTGTGCATATATTAATGTTACAACTCAGCTGAGATGCAAAAAAAAAACTTATTTTATTGTAAATAACCTGGACGTTTCCAATTCAGTTCTCATATCTCATATCAATTCATATCTTGTGTAAGAATACTCCCACCAAAGATACACCAAAATCCTATTTAATTAGTCATTTAGTCTTAGTTGACATCATTCAGTTGCATGGTCAAGTCAGAGAAAGCCTTTAGTGTTTAATAATAACATAGCAACCACAGAGAGAAAATCTGATTAAATGAAATTTAAGATCACACTCCTCTGTTTTTTTTTGTTTTTTTTAGGAATCAGAATCGGGTTTTATTTATGAAGTATAAATAAAAAAATATGTTGACACACACAAGGAATTCGGTTCCGGTTGTTTGTAGCTCAGAGTACAGACTAACATAAAAACACTGTACAAAAACACTATACTGTACACAGTAATTACACAACATTCAGTAACTTTACTGATTAAATAAGGCGGGCGGGGTGGGGGGGTGTATGGGGGGGATGAGTATGTGCAGTAGAGCATGCATAAAGATTGTAAGGTAGGGCAAGTAGCCCTGTGTGCATCATATATACTATAATAGGTAGTGTAAAATAGCAAGTAGTAGTGATATAATCTGTAGTGCATATAGGGAGTACAGTACAGTACGAGACTGGATGTTCGATTTGTGCAAATAACAATGATATAAAGACGGTTGTAAGATTCAGTTCAACTGTTTATGAGGGTGATTGATTGCGAAAGAAATGTTTATAAATAAAACAGTAACTGAAGTGACTAGATTATTATTATTATTTTAATATAAGGCATTTGAAGGCCTTAAAGTGCCGCCACTGCTTCTTTGTATAGTATATGAGTTACATGCTAGAAAGCACGTTTAAAGTTTTCAAAACAAATGAATACGGCAGAATGGCCTAAAGGTAATGGGCACCCAGTGTATGATTTCCCAGCATCATTTATGTAGTTCAATGCATGTCTTGAGCAGGCTCAAGACTTTCCAGCTGACAAACAATTGCACTTATAAACTGTTTGTCTTTTTTCAGGTTCAGAAGAAAAAACTTCATGCAGAGCTAAAACAAGTCCTAAGTAAAAAAAGAAGACTACTGAAACAGAGTCACTCAAATCCTGCAAGCATGGAACCTTCAGAGGAGAACAGTGAACATGTGGTAAGCTAGAGATTTAATAATCAAAATTACTGTATGAATAATTTCTCACAGCAGTGCAACCTATTGGAAGACCAAATGCCTAAGGATTAGAACTTTTCCATAAAAGAGACTAAAGTCAATATTCTAGTTGATAGTTCGGGCAAGTATATTGTTAGATACCACTAATAGCAAACTAGATATACAGTGAAACCTCGGATTACGAGTATAATTCGTTCCGGAAGTGGGCTCGTATTCCAAAACACTCGTAAACCAAATTAAATTTTCCCATAGGAAATAATGGA
>JAQMYJ010000038.1:21615442-21630302 GCA_030014305.1 Clarias laeviceps
AAAGGGAAAGTTGACATGCCATCCATTGACATTTCATTACCAAAAGGGAATGCTAAAGGAGAAATCAACATTGATGCCCATTCTGGAAGAGGAGGAAAGTTTGACTTGCCAAAGCTTGACATTTCCTTACCAAAAGTAAAACCACCCAAGCTTGATGTCAGTGTTTCTGGTCCAGAGATCAAGGGTGGAAATATTCACATGCCAGATATTGACATCTCTCCGCCAAAAGGAGACATCAAAGGGGATGCTCAGCTTGAAGGTGATGCCGGTACAAGGGGAAAGTTTCGAATGCCAAAGGTTGATCTTTCACTACCAAGAATAAAGCTACCAGAAGGAAAAATTAATGTAGAAGGTCCTGATATAAATGTTGGGAAGGTAGGCGTGCCTTCCATTGATATATCATTACCAGAAGGGAAGGCCAAAGGAGAAATCGGCATTGATGGACCATCCGGAAAAGGGGGGAATATTGATGTGCCACAGTTGGACATTCCCTTACCAAAAATAACACCACCTAAGGTTGATATTGGTATTGAGGGTCCAGAGATCAAAGGCAAAAAATTTCATATGCCAGATATTGATATTTCACTGCCAAAAGGAAAAGTTCAAGGTGGTATCGATCTTGAAAGTGCGGCCAGTAAAGGAGGAAGGTTTCAAATGCCCAAGGTTGATCTTTCATTACCAAAAATGAAGTTACCAGAGGCTAAGATTAAAGTGGAAGGTCCTGATATCAATGTAGATAAACCTGACATGCCATCCATTGACATTTCATTACCAAAAGGGAAAGTTGACATGCCATCCATTGACATTTCATTACCAAAAGGGAATGCTAAAGGAGAAATCAACATTGATGCACATTCTGCAAGAGGAGGAAAGTTTGACCTGCCAAAGCTTGACATTTCCTCACCAAAAGTAACATCCCCTGACACTGACATTAGTATTGATGATACTGAAACCAAGCGTGGAAAGTTTCACATACCAGATATTGAAATCTGTTTGCCAAAAGGAAAAGTCAAAGGGGCTCTTGATCTTGAGGGTGAGGCCAGGAAAAAAGGCATGTTTCAAATCCCCATGGCTGATCTTTCTTTACCAAGAATTAAGTTACCCGAGACTAAGCTTCATGTGGAGGCTCCTGATATAAGTGTAGGTGAAGTTGACATGCCAACCACTGATGTTTCATTACCGAAAGGGAAGGCTAAAGGTGAAATTGACATTGATGGGCATTCTGGAAAAGGCGGAAAGCTTAACATTTCCTTACCAAAAGTAAAAACATTTAAGCCTGATGTCAGTTTTGAGGGTCCAGAGAACAAAGGTGGCATGTTTCACATGCTCGATAGTGACAGTTCATTAACCGAAGGAACATTTAAAGAGTGTGTCAATCTTGAAGGTGAGGCCAAAAAAGGGATAAAGTTTCCAAAGCCCAGGGTAGATCTTTCTCTCCCACAAATTAAGCTACCAGAGAGTAGCATTAATGTGGGCAAACCAGATATCAAAATGGGCAATATTAGTATACCTTCTATTGACATATCCTTGCCAAAAGGGAAGGGTAAAGAAGAAACTGACATTGAAACAAAGGCAGGACAGATAGATTTTGATGGCATTTCTTTACCAAAAGTAACAACCCCTAAATTTAAAATCAGTGCTAAAAGTCCCGAGATCAAAAGTGGACAGTTTTACAAGCCAGACATTGACTTCTCCTTGCCAAAAGAAGAGGTCAAAGAATGTGTTGATCTTGAAGTTGAGTCTGATAAAGGTGGGAAGTTCCATATGCCCAAGGTTGATTTTTCTATACCAAAATTAAAATTGCCAAAGTTTTCTCCAAGTTTTGACGCAACCAAATGTGGGAAAACAACCATTGATCATGCTATTGATTCAACATGTCCAAAGGGAAAAACTGAAGTCAATTTTGAAGGAGATATTGCAACATGGGGAAAGCTAGCTAAGCCTGATGTTGAACTTTCATTACCAAAAATTCATGGACAAGACATAAATGATATAAATTTGCCTGATGCAGGTGTTTGTGGAACCACAAGCGGAAACTTAAAGTTGCCAACTGTAAAGCTACCAAGTGTTGACATATCAGCACCTAAGGTTGACCTTGACTTTGGCATTTCTAAAGAAAAAGACACTGATAGAGAAGATATTAAACTTCTCAAAGCTGAAGGCAGCAGGCCATCATCTGGGGCAAGTTTTGACATCCCTGATGTGAATTTTAAAATGCCAAAAATGTCATTACCTAAATTTGGGGGGAAATTTAAAAGAGAAGACAAACAAGTTGAAGGACTTAGTTTATCTACTCATCTGGATATGGGAAAAAATATTCCATCTGAGGTTATAAATGATGATGGCAAAGTAAAAGGCACAATAAATAAGCTAAACCTTGAAGGAGACATGAATGCCTTACTTGATATGGGGACAGAGGGCAAGAAGCATTTTAAGGCTCCAACATTAGATACAAAGGCAAAGGTCAGAATGCCTTCAGTTGAGATATCTCTTCCAACTTCATACATACCAGAGAAAGAGGCACTGCTGCCAAAATCTGAGATCGATATATCTGAGGCAGATATCAAGGCTTATGAGGGTAGTTTAAAAATCCCAAAGATGCCAACTATTGATATATCAGTTCCAAAAGTAGATTTGGATGTTGTCCTACCAAAAGTTAAACAAGATGCATTCACTGAATATATTAGTAATGTGAATGCTGGTCAGCATTTATCCCTAAAACTCTCTGATAGCAAACTATCTGAACAAGCAAGCTTTGAATCTAATGTAAAGAGCAAATTTGTATATATGGAATGTACCTCTGCAAATGTTGATTCAAATAATGGGCTTTCACTGGCCAATATTGAAATAAAAGCACCAGAAATAGATTTTGGGACTGTTCAAGGTGACATGAGTGATGATAACACAAACTTAAAGACAGGAAACACAATCAAAACTCCAAAGTTCGGTTTGGCACTATCTTCTTTAACTTCATCTGAAGCCAAAGTTAACAATAAATCACCCAAAGCATCTTCTGTGACCACAAATCCTGAAATGCATTATGAGGGCCCATCTATCCCTAAAGTAACAAAAGCAGTTTTTGTTTTAGCAAATTCACAAACAGAAACCTATGTTAATGTAACTAGTAAAACAAATGAAGAGACTATAGATAAGAAAATAAAAGTGCCAAAAATCATAAAGAAGGCAAGTTTTGAAAAGTCACATTCAAAAGGTAGAAAAACAGTATCTGAGGTAGAAGAGGACAATGATGAAAAGTTAGAAACAGGAGCAGTTAGCTTGCCCAAACTTGAGCTTTCTTCACTTTATGTAAAAAATGAGGCAGAAGAGGAAATACTAGAGATCAGCACAGAACCTGAGAATAAGGGTAGCATAGACATTAACAAAGACACGAAAGCTAAATCAGGAAAAATAGCCTTTCCAGGTTTTAAAAAGAAATCTGCAAATGTTGATGAGGGAAGTGAAAAGGGATGTTTAGTGTCCTCAAAAGCCAGACTGGAAATGTTAACAGAAATGCAAGGATATGAGTCTTCAGTAACAGGTATTTCAATTGGCTCTGTCTCAGAAGATACCAGTGGCCAGAAAGAGGGTGGATCCAAAGAAGATGTTGGAAGTAGACAGGCCATGAAAGAAAAAGGGGAAACAACATGGTTTAAAATCCCCAAATTCACTCTTAGCCCTCATTCCACTGGCATTCTGCAGATCACACCAGAGGGATCTCCAAAACAAAGCAAGCCAACTTTAGAGTACTCTAGTGAAGGCATGTCTGGAGGTTTCTACAGAAGAATGCCAAATACTGAATTTTCCACTCAGGATGTTTCTTCAAAACACACAGTCACCACAACAAAGGAAGGGACTTTCACTGTGGTAACTAAGACTACTAAATATACGGCAAAAGAATCAGCAAGTAGTAGCTCAACTCAACACTGGAATCAATAAAATAGAGGAGTAAATCTAGGTGTAGTGGAATATTTTTATATTGTTGTTGCATTTCAGAGATATGAATAGTGAATTCATTTACATAAATACAATAATTATTTAATGTAGCACTGTTTGAATTTCGTATACTTGCACTGTGCATTGAATTTTATTTTATGTAGATAATGACTCTTTTTTTAAGTAGATAATTATTACTCCTTAGACATGCATTAGATCTTATGAGCACATATACAAGCTGAATGGAATTTAAGGTAGATTTTTAAGGAGTATTATGTTTTTTATTATTATTATTATTATTATCATAGTTTTTGAAGGTGTTATGTGTTGCTGTATTTTTTAATTGAAGTTAACATGAGTTTTTCGTTTTTATTATATAAGAGATTTTTTTTTCATACATAACACCTAAACTGCTAAACTGTAAAAGAAACTTTCTATTTCTGTCTGTGTGTGTGTGTGTGCGTGTGTGCACTCAACCACACACAAATATATATGTGTATATACAGTACCTGTCAAAAGTTTGGACACAAGTTTGGATTTATTTTCTACATTCTAGAACAATACTGGAGATTTCAAAACTATGAAATAACACATATGGAATTAGGTAATTAAGTAACAACAACAACAGTTAATTGTTATTTTAAGACACAAAGGTGAGCTGTTCTTATATAGTTTTTGCAAAAACAGTATTGTCAAGTGCAGTTGAAAAACCCCATCAAGCACCGTGATGAAATTGGCTCTCATGAAGACCTTCTCAAGAAAGCAAGACTCAGGAAAACAAAACTTACATCTGCTGTAGAGGAGAAGTTTATTTAGCGTTACCAGCCTCAAAAATCACCAATTAACAGCAATTCAGATTAGCGCCATTATGAAGGCTCTAGCAGACACATCTCAATATCAATTGGTCAAATGGGATTACTCCAATGCCTTCAGCATTGGTCTACAATGTAGAAAGAAATAAACATCAGGAAAGACCATGGAATTAGTGGGTATGTCCATATATGCATTAAAATGTGACACAATATACAGTGATAATGAGATTTATGTGTAGAAATAGTTTGTGTTCTTGATTTGAAGTAACTGAGTGTGCATTGTGAAATTCCTTGTTTTATCATTTTTCATTTGATCATGACTGAAGGACAAGATTTGTAGAATTATTTTGGTATAGTTTTTAGCATGTCCTTTACATTTACATTTTAAGGCACACTTTCTCAGCTCGATGGAATATTAAATAAAATATTTTACCTGCTTGTTAAGTACTCCCTGAAATTCCTTTGAAACCAACTATATGTTGCTAATAATTTTCATTTGTTGAAGTTTAATGTAAAACATTTTTTATTAAATTTTTTTTTTTAAAAAGGGCCCTGCTGTCCTCCGAGTGGCAATGAGGTAAAGTGCTTGTCCTATCATCTGGTGATCGCGAGTTTGATTCCCGGACTGTAACCTCTCGCAGCCAGAGGTCTAGAGAGAGCTGATTGGCTGAGCTCTCTCAGAGGGGAGGGATGAAAGGTACTTAGTAGTCCCACGTTAATCACGGCTCTACAGCCAATCAGGGGCGTCTGTGAGATCACGCAAGTGGAAGGAGCGGATAGCGCTGTCCTCTGAGTGTGTTACGCCGCCCCCAACGGTGCATAAGCGAGCAGTGCTCACTGCAACCTAAAAATATCAAGGAATGCAGTGGGAGCTGGATTAAGATGGAAAAATGTGCATTTGTCAATGCTTCTTCCTAACCACATCCCTGTTCTTCTATCATGTTGTCATTAATTTTCTATCACGCACCAATCCAAATAACCAATTAGTTAGTCCAATGCTTACCATGTGCAATTTCACCACATATTTCACCACACTCTTACCAGGGGCTCATCAAACACTTACTACATTGTCATTGTGTCCGGTGGGTTGGTATAAATACTCGGACACCGCAGTGCTTGGAGGACTTGGATCATTATTTATTCTAAATTCTCTTAACATGACCTAGACATGCTGATAACCTGCTGCATGCGAGCCATAATTGTGGTAAGTACCAGAGAAACGTAATATGAACTTAATGTGGTCTTCTACAAAATGACATAGACATACCATGGTCATAGCACAAGACTTGAGGAGGTTGTTATAAGAAGACCATTAATATAGCAGCAATGCGGTGACATTCCAATGACAGCTCAATGGAAGTTACTAAAGGCCAATTTATGCTTCTTTGTCAAGTCTATGTGGGGCCTATGCCATAAGCTACTATGGTGCCTATGGTGTTGTGAGCATTAATGCTTCCACTGTATGTGGATTTTTGTGGTAATCTGCAATTACACCACTAAACTGCTAGTTGGGGTTTCTATTCCAATGTGTTGAGTCTGTCCGCCACTCCATGGTAAGTTTGCTGTAAAATGCATAACTTCATTATCTTCTTCTTCTTCTTTGTCTTTCAGCTACCCCCTTTCAGGGGTCGCCACAGCGAATCATCTGCCTCCATCTAACCCTGTCCTCTGCATCCTCTTCTTTCACACCAACTAACTTCATGTCCTCTCTCACTGCATCGATAAATCTCCTCTTTGGTCTTCCTTTAGACTTCCTGCCTGGCAGCTCCAACCTCAGCATCCTTTTACCAATATGCTCACAATCTCTCCTTTGAACATGTCTAAGCCACCGCAATCTGGCCTCTCTGACTTTATCTCCAAAAGATCTAACATGGGTTGTCCCTCTGATGGACTTATTCTTGATCCTATCCATCCTTGTCACTCCCAAAGTGAACCTCAACATCTTCATCTCCGCTACCTCCAACTCTGCCTCTGTCTTTTCTTCAGTGCCACTGTCTCTAAGCCATAGAGCATCGCTGATCTCACAACTGTCTTGTACACCTTAAACAAAACTGCAATAAATCACTGTATCTGTTTTCCTTAAAGAAATACTGTAATATTAGTTTTTTTGCATTACTTTTAGAAAAGCATTGCCAGGCCTTTTTATGCAATTTCTATTTACTACTGTGGCCGAGAAGTGCAAAACAGAATAACAAAATAACAAAACCGAAAATAAAATAACAAATGAACAAAACAAATGAACAAAACCGAAAACAAAATAACAAATTCAAAAACAAATGAACAAAAACTAAATAACAAAAACTAAAACTAAATAATAAATTCAAAAACATAATAACAAAACCAAAAACAAAATAACAAAACTAAAAAAAAAATCTAATTCAAAAACAAAATAACAAAACCGAAAACAACATAACAAATCAGAAAACACAACGACATATTCAGAAACAAAATACCAAATGAAAATACAGTTAAACCGGAAAAGGTAGGTAAAGATTGAAAATTACATTTTTATCGCTGATTGGAAGAGCCATCTGTCACACAAGACATACAAGAAGTACTCTCAAGTAAAGTTAGGTTTATTTTTAAGGCACATTTAGCTATGACACAAAGTGCTGTACAATGCTAAAATACTAAAATAAATCCTTAAATGAAAATACATTTAAATGAAAAT
The DNA here is from genome assembly GCA_030014305.1 of Clarias laeviceps. Lineage (NCBI taxonomy): Eukaryota > Metazoa > Chordata > Actinopteri > Siluriformes > Clariidae > Clarias > Clarias laeviceps. The sequence continues at coordinate 21,622,859 of JAQMYJ010000038.1, forward strand.
ACATTTAAACGAACGTGAGGGTAGGTGTGCTTTGCAAATAAAATGTTTAACGCTGATTGCACAAGACATCTGCCATTCAAGATCAGCGGTAAGACTGTCATAAAATTTGACTTGACTTAAGAGTACCTGTTTTGTATGTCTTGAGTGACAGGTGGCTCTTCCAAGAGTCGACTGCATGTAAAAAGCCGCAATTTGCTTAAATCCCACACATAAACTCATTACATCCTCATGTACATTGTGTAAAAGCTGTAACATGCTTTTTAAAAACTTCTTACATCCTACTGCACATTACTGCTAATTCATTACTTATGATATGTGATGCACACTCACTTTATGTACACTGTACGGTATGCTTTTTTCCAGCCTTTGTTTAATCTATATAGTTATTGAATGCTGTGTTCTTACTGTGTATAGTGTGTATAGTTCCTTGTATAACAAACGCATGGTGTTTTGTGTCAAATTCCCCTGATTCTTATTCTGAACATGATGACTAGGCTACTGACGTCACATTATTGGTTCCTATCTAATGACGTAGTGCCTATATAATATGGATTCACCACCAGAGGTTTACCACATGCTGCATCTCTCTCTCTCTCTCTCTCTCTCTCTCTGCGTGTGTGTTGCAGTAGTCTAGCTTTGTCTCTCCTTGGCAGACAGGGGGCGACACTGCGCTATAGACAGACGCCTATAGAGACTGGAGAATTCTTACCTACAGAGACCTAGTGGTGTGTGAACGTGTCGCCTGACCGAAGACGCGATTCTACACTCTTCTACTTTTGGATATGTGCCTTTTCATTCGTGATCGACTAAATACTTGGACGTGTCGAATAATCAGGTGTAGATTAGATAAAGTAGACGTGCCTCCATCTCGCGCGGCCATCTGAATCATCACAGGGATTCGTGACACGGGGAAAAAATGGCCACGGCATCAAGGTAAGACGCTAAAATCTGTAAAGAAATCGACAAATTGTGTTCATTTTCTCATTCAGAGAAGGTTATTGAGGTTTGATTGATGGTAATGCGAATATCTGGGAAAAATCTGTCATCACCCAGCCTATTGTATCCCGATGCAGCATCCTCTCATCAGCACCGGAATACTGGAGTGATCTATTGTCTAAATTACACACTCAAGCCTGAGACCATTCTATTACTATTTATAATGTGATTTAAAGGAGCTAGTGTATCATGGTAAAATCCCTGTATGTCGCATAATAGGAATCATCATATTATTATTCCTACAATGTATGAGAGGAAAATTAGATCTAGTCTAAATCCCCAGTGAATTATCTCACATTTAAAGCTGTTTCAGTGCATAATTGAGATTTCTCTCAGCTAAATAAACTCTTTATTATTTTAAACATAAAGTATAAGACATACATAGCGTTAATTGAACTCATATAATGCTGACTTGACACACCTGCCATTTTGAACATGATCACAAAATAGACCCATATCGACACACTGTTGAATTAACTCTCATAAGCTTATGTTATATTACATAATACGTGGTTACATTATTGTATTTACCTTCACCTACTGTAAATTCTTCCATATTTAAAAGTTTGTAAATATACTTCTAGGGCTCGATTTTCATGCCAGATCTAGCTTTGTGAGTTGGTGACCACCATCAGTGTTACCCAGCAAAAATGCCCACATTGTGGGCCGTGTGGGCAAGGGTTAACCCATGCAAATCCTCAAAATGGCCTAAATTGGGTTTCCTGTGGACGGCCCACACTTTGGCGTGCCTACACAGGATTCACGTGGGCATGCAAGAGTGTGCCTACACGAGATTCATGCGGCAGAAAAACTGACATGGCACTCAAAAATCAGTGGTACGAATGAAATTTTCAAGCCTATTTTCATCCATAATTGTTTATCACCTACTGAGAGACCCTCTTACCGCAGATACAGGCAAAAGACTTTTCCTATTTATTTTCCTACTCTTGTTGTTCAGTATTTTTTATGTATATCTACTACAACACAAATAGGCTATTTTACACATTTGTTAATTACTAACTACAACGAAAAAAAAATAGGTTCCAGCAGGAAGACCAGAAACCCAGGTTGTATGACATTGTAAAACAGTTGTAATTAGATTACTCATATTACAACATCCAGACAACATTGTTAGAATTACTGTTAGAAAATTATGGGTTAACATTAAATAAATGACCTAAAAACAAATTACATGTACAACCTCAAAACAGCTAAATATTAACCTCAATTTATAGCATTTATTATTTATTTATTTATTTATTTATTGTACGCTCTATTTGAAAAATATGGTCATGATTCCCTACATTTACAGCAGAGCTCAGAAATCCCAATCGTAGAACACAACTGTGCACAACACTACTAACCAGTGCTAGTGATAACAGCAGCAAGAGGTAAAGGAGAAGTATTGATCTGGTAGTGAAACTTTGAAAATTAAACAACATGAAGGTGGAATATCAGTGAATGATGCTGCTCACAATTTAGGCATGTTGTACAGACATGTTCTGTAGCAGGGGTGCTGCTAGAGATTCTGGACCCATTGAAAACTTAATAAACTGGACCCCATATCATTTTTAAGGGCCTTTCACCCGGGGGCTCCTGGAAATGTCCATACTTACCCCTGTTCTGTCCCATATAGATTCACCACATATCTACTTTGCTGTACTATTTCCCATTTTAATGGATTGTGAAATTGCAGTAGTATAAGTTTTTTAAGAGGGGCTATTTTTAATATTTGGATTACCGGTTAACAGCCCTCTTACGCTTTAAACCAGGGTTCGTAGTTTCAAAAAGAGGGAAAAAGATACCAAAAGTAACATGAGCGTTTCAGTGATGTCTCCTAGTTATGAATAATTATGTTATTATATATATTTTTTGAAAGTCATATTTGCAACATTGTATTGCGGTCATTTGTTTGCTGCCATCCCGACATCATGTAGTCAGTCTTGGTTCAACGTCATTTCATTTCAGTAATCCCATTGGTTTAAAACAACTTGATAACAGCGGTGTTCCAACATTTCTTACGTTGCCAAATTAGCACTGCCACAATGTTTTGACAACCAAGAATTCCTGCTGGGTTTTCACTGCTAAAGGCCAATTCACAGCGAAAGCTTTTATGATGTATGTTTTACTCATGCGCAAGCTTCTGTTTTAAATAGTGTTTAAATCCACACCAGCTGTGAGACATACCATAAAAACCATGCGTACATTAAATTAACCAGTTCATTTACATACTGTAGTATTCAGATCAAAATTTTGCAGTGACTCATGAGGTTTTAGTGTGATTGATAAAAACATACATTTAGAATTTGCCATTTATCATGTCTTGCAAACAGACTATTACTGCTCATTCAGAAGAGTTGATTGAACACCTTACCACATCTGGTTGATTCAATTCAGTTCAATTCAGTTTTATTTATAGCGCTTTTAACTATGGTCATTGTCGCAAAGCAGTATTGTAGAATCAGAAAAATTATGGAAATGAGTTTATAAATGTAAAGAAATATGTATAAATCACAATGATAAGATAGTAACTAATGAGCAAGCTGAGGGTGATGATAACAAGGAAAAACTCCCTTATCTGAAAATAGGAAGTAACCTTGAGAGGAATCAGACTTAGCAGAGAATCCGTTCTCATTTGGATTATAATGGATAGCAGGATAGCAAAAAGCAAATACATACAGTAGTTATACTGTGTATTTGGAGGCTGGACGTTTACTACAACAGGAGAGGTGTTTAATAATTAATTTAATAAAAATAAAAAAAAGTCCAATTTTGCTATTGGAGAATAAGGTGCAAAATAGTTTGTAACAATTTGTCCTGAACTATTGAGCGACTGCAGCCAGAAGTCATCAGAGAACATCTGTCTGTATCAGCCGAGTCCAAGGCCATATTCAACCATCTGTTATTAATGCATTCAGTCAAAACAAAAAAATGCGTTGCCACCACTCTGTCCCAATTTAAAATTTGGTCACAAAGAGACCAAAAATGTAGAACGATCTGACCATATACCTCACATCACAGAAATAGAGCACTTAGTGCCCATCTGTTCTTGGTACTTGTAACATTGTAGATGCTCTAAGTGCATATTGAACACTTTGCAGGTGTCATGCTGCATGTGTAATTTCTTGCCTTTTACATCTCTATAGCATTTAAAAAAGAAGCTAAAGTATGAATAGAGGTTTCATTCAACTGGTTCTATAAAAGATTTTTATACAAGTATAGTTTGCAGATACTATATACACATACAGAAAAAAAACATTTCTTTATTGATTTTGATTTTGAAAGTGTACAATGTGTACAAACACACCATACTTGTCTTAGTTTAGATAATAGTTTTGTATTGGCAATGAAGCTTGTGCTTGTTAGTTAAAACTTATTTAAAAAAAAACAACTAAGTGTTAATTCAGAAATGTGACTGCTGTTTAAGGGTTGTAGTGCTAAACAAAGATAAAACTATAAAATGCCAAATTCTATACAATTAAAAAAGTCTATTTCTTAGAGATTCATTTTGACTTGCAGAATATATTGTAGGGTGATTTGAAGAGGGATCGCAGCAGTCTTTTGGAAGTTCCTATCAGAAGTGATTTCAAGTGATTTCAGTTGATTAAAAGTGATCAAGTGAAAAACACTTTATCTTTACACAGTTTACTGTACTGAGAAAAAAAAGCTATGACAGTAAGAAGGATTTCCTCTATATGGCCAACACCAACTACAAAACAGTTTATTAAATTGAGCAAAAACACTGCTGAAAGTAAAATATTGCACATGTAGAATCTTTGAGTTAAGTTTCATGATTTCATATTGCCTCCACGCTACCACTATTGCTAATGCATTTCTATGTGTTTATAAATATGAATTCTTGGGCATGTCAAAAATTTTCTCCTTTTTTTTTCTTCCACAGCACTTAACTGAGACCACCGAACAAAAACAAGCATAATGTTACAGCACAACAACAACAATAACTACCCTTGCTTGGATGTAGCCCATAGAGAGCTGCTCCATGGTTGTAGGCGAAATGGTAGTACATTCAGCAGTGCGCTTGGCTTTGGTGCAATCCCACTAATTAAAGGTCTTAGGGCTTGGGCTGTAAGTGGTGGATATTCAAGAAGTAAGAGAAAAGCTGCAGCTGCTTCTCAAGTCTCTGACCAAGCTCATGAAAGTAGAATTGGGACCAGCCATAGGAAGACACATTCATTTCATACACCTGGGGTCAGGCAAGGAGGACTTGGTGCTCTAGTGACTGTAGCCACATTAAAAGACTCAGATGGAGGTAGGCAAACCCAGACTCGATGCCTCTTTCTTAAAGCCGAAGGATGTAATTACCTCTGTGCTGTGGAGACCAGAATGGATGGAAGAAAACTCCCTGGAAAAGGGAGTCAGGATGGCGCGGGAATTTGTGATGGGAAACCTGTCAGAAAGTGGAGAAAGTCTAGCAAGAGGCCTAAATCCATGGAGAACATCTCAGTAGTTGAGAATAAAGAGGAAGTCGCCTCTACAAAACTGGAACTTTTGGACAAATGTTCCTTAACACAGTGCCTAAAGGCAAAAAGTGCCCCGACAGCCATTAACAATGATAAAGATCATCTAACTAGGTCAGAGTTTTCCGCTCTACATGAGATGTGTGAACCAGCCATGTGCAGCCCCTGCACCATTCATGATTCTAGTACAGAACTAAATGAAGACACAGCAATGGCTTCTCGCCCTAAACGCATCGGTTGTCATGTTCATGTGGGACAAGACACCCCCATTTCTATCAATGAGAGCACAGATAAGACCACAGAAATCAGTCATTGTGAGAATGATCTAACAGCTGACATGAATCTGAATCATGCTTTAACATCTAGGGAAATTGGTACGCCAAACTCTGAAGGGCATAGTCCAGGATCTGAGGTAATTATGCATAATGAAAATGGAAACTTATCCATTAATGACAATAGTAACTGTAACAGAAAAGACACCATTGAGACTGACATTTTAGATGAGAAAAATCTGAATAACTCTAGTCAATTTGACTTGGAGAAATTAAAACAGCATGGTCCAGAGTCTGAAGTATTTTCAGAGGACACCAATAAGACAAATACAACTATGTTAACCTGTAGTCACAGCCACTGTGAGGAAAGTATCATCACCCCTGCATCTAGCAGTCTTTTAGATGATACTTTATTAACCGTTACACAAGTGGAACAGGGGGTGAAGAATGAATTAGATGACGGTTATTTTAACCATGATGTGGAGAAGATTGCCCATTTTGGTGAAATAAAGAATGATATGGCCTCTAATCAGGACATGGATCAAGTGAATGAACCAGCAGAGGAGCATTGGGGGTCACCTTCATGTTCTTTTTATTATAAGCCGGAAATAAACTTGGAAGTAAATATGACGTTTGAGGATGGAAAAAATTTAAACATCACAAAAGAGGATTTTGAAGAGCTTGCTAATTCCTTATCACAAGGTCCTGGCTCTTTCAGCATTGCTAATTCTATTATATCCCTTCCTAATCCGGCCCCCACCACATACAGAACTGCCCTTAGATCCAGAAGTAGGCAGCAACAGGAGGAGTCCAAGGGTAGGGGATTAGTACTAAAGCCAGCATTGGAGCTGCTAGAACAGCAGGAAAGAGGCTGGGAAGCAGACAAAGTGGCGGACGAAGGGCCTGAAGTGGTGGATGAGGAAGAAGGAGATGAGTTTGGAGTCTTTATGAAGGCAGGAGATGAGCAGAGCTGGAAGGAAGGATCCAATGAGCTCGAAAAAGTGCCTTGTGAGGAGCATGCTGGCATTGGTGAGTGAGTATTACATCTCTAATGTGGGCTTGCTCTGTCTGATTGAATTGTTCTACACAAGTTGTCTCTTGAGGCTAAAAGTGACGCTAAATAAAAAAAGAGCACTTTGTACACTAATAACTTGTGGCCATTCTAGTTATACAATATATTTAGACGGCAGAGGAGTAAAATAGTGTAATAACATTTAACATATAAAAAAAAACATTCTTGGCTACACCATTGAGACTGATTAATTTGGGCTGACCTTGACTTCTACTCATGTAGGCTTTCTCACTTCTCAAGAATTCACTGGGAATGAATCTCTTGTAAGCTCTATCCTAGTTGCCGCTCAAAAGAGTTAGGCTAATGAGAAAGGGAAGCTTATAGACTTACGTGTAGGACTGTACACACTGCTTGTGGGATCTATTTTTGAGATCACAGTGCCGGCACGAAAACAAGATTTAAATCAGAGTGTTGTATATTTTCTGTAACTTCAGCACCATCGGTGCAGGCTGAAACATGGCACAGAGCAGAGCAAATGTAAACAGGTTCAAATTACTATTTTTTTCCTGACCATTAAAATGGCAACATAGAGCACACACACACACACACACATACAGTTGTGTTCAAAATTATTCAACCCCCACTGAAATTGAGTGTTTTGGCCAGTTTGACATTGATTTTGATCA
>JAQMYJ010000038.1:21630905-21646407 GCA_030014305.1 Clarias laeviceps
AGAGAATTCATGGTACCTTGCACACGCTGAAGCTTCCCTGTACCTGCAGAAGCAAAACAGCCCCAAAGCATGATTGATTCATTCTTAGATACTTTATCCTCACGGTTCTTGTGAAAACAAAACATTTGCAACACTGGCTAATTGACATTTGAGTTAAGTTTGTTTGTTTTTGCTTGACTGATGCTTGAAGTCGGCCCAAATAGGACAGATGGTGTATTTAAAGAGCAAATAAAAATAGGCCACGTTGGTCATTTTTGGAATAAGGTCACTATTGTAGCTCAGCCACAAAAATGCGCTACTGGTGCAAATGATTGTATTTATTATTGCATATTAACGAATGTCAAAGCACATTGACATGAGATAATAGCAACCATTCAGCTGTTTGCTTACACATGAATATAACTGGTTATTTTAATTTTAAACTTTATAGCAATGTTAACACTTCCTTTAGACAACCACATTTTAGTAGGTAATGTTTTTTTACTTAAGTTTGTACGCAACTGAAATTCAATTTAGAAGCTTGCTCACACCTGTGTTTTTTTTTTCAACAGACCTGAGTAACTGCTCTGTTTCAAATGAACCCCCAACGTGGATGTCTGATTGGACCAGAGACATATCAATCAAGCAATCAGAGGACACATGGACTGCCTTTACGCAGGAAGTGGACAGCAGAGGAACAGAGAAGGATTGCTGGTTTTCGACTGCTGTGGAAAACATGCACCTCACACACTCATCTCTCAATACGGTGGTACGTGTCATTATGTTGAAGTACTTGCCATGTAGAGTCATAGAATGAAGAAGAAAGCATGCCATCCTGTACCTCTGCCATGATCAGCCACTGCATTTAAATGGCAATGGCTTACTTGGCCTATTTAATAGGACCCCCTTATGCCACTAAAACAGCTCAGACATGAGCTTGTCATGTTCCTCAAACCACTAATGAACAATTTTTACAATGTGGCAGATCCCATTATCCTGCTGAAAGCGGCTACTGCAATTATAGAATACCATCGGGAGTATAGGGTCTGAAAACATGTTTAGATAGGATTAATTATGACAGTCATCTTCACCATAAACGCAGCATATTTTAATATGTCATTAATAGTAATAATAATTTTTTGGTTTGGTCATCATGCAAATTACCATATTTGGCAAAAAACATACTCACTATATTACCACAAACACCTTATACCAGCCTTTAATCATTGTGGTGATGATTTGGAGTTGTTTGGGATTTAGGCTTGTTATGAACTCCTCTTATACCAGAATTTTCTTGAGACAAATGTGACCTGTCAGATCAGGTCAGGTATTAGAAAACTCAAGCGACACAGGTCTGTGGCGGCAACATAGTATAGGACAATGACAATTAAAAAAAATAATATCTGTTTATACTCTATGGAGGATATGTCAGATAGATGAAAGTTATCCTTATTTTTATAACATGACCATTTTATCACTGATAAAAGAATATGGGGATGATGTCGCAAAAATTAAAAATTCTCAAAATGAGCATATTTTTCATCTTTTTGTAGTCATAGAAACAACCAAAAACAACCATCGAAACATGTGATCATGTGTATCTGTGCTATTTCTTTGCCTACGTGACCCATTTTTAATTTTTTTGTATAGTTGGTTAAAATTAAATAAAAGTCAGTTCATCACATTGCCTCTGTTGTGCTGAAAAAAAAGTATATTTCACTCTATTTCTTTCGAATATAAATCATCACTGCTGGTGAAGTTATTTTTAGGAGAATCCTGGAGTCGACACTGAGGTTTCCCTCTTTCTTACTACACCACAGAATATCCTTATTTAAATATCCTAAACATGGGATTTCAGCTGCTTCTTTTTTCAAGGCTCTCCTCGTAAACAGACTCACCATGTCTCTGCAACCAGACATGATACAGTAAAAGACTTGGTAGCAAAATAGAGCGTAGTAAAGCAGGGATCTGAACTCAAAATCACCCAAAATGTGACTTAATACCTGACGTGATGTCTTGGGTCACAAATATTAGGCCACCTCCCTTGTTGTGCATAATTTTTCCCATGATTATATTGTAATTAATTACATGTAGTATGGTACAATATTTTACTGTCATACATTTATTAATAATTATAAAAAAATTATGTTAATCCACTGTTTTAATTGTTGGCACGTGTTGTTCTCCATCTGTGTGTGTGTGTGTGTGTGTGTGTGTATGTGTGCGCATACATGCAGCCAAATGTGTTTTTAGATGCCTTTCCCTATCTTAAATCCTCTTGTGGAGATTCTGACTACATTCCCACATTGACGGAGATGCTGCAAGGATCTGCAGGAGAAAAAAGGCCAGAAACAAATGGGTATGTCTGATTAAATTGGATTATTTCAGGGTTCGTTTGCAGAGAATTTTATAATCTAAGTATTTCAGTATTACAAAGTATAGGTAGGCTTTGATTATATCTGTAGTGTTTTCTACTTAGCAATATTGTGTCCACATTTACAAGACAACTAACTGAAACCTATATATACATCTTTTATTTATCTCAGTGTAAACCATGTTTTTTGAAACACTTCTGATATTACCAACAACTAAAATCAAAATCACCTTAACATCATATACAGTAAAATAAAACTAAACTAATATTAATATTTGATTGCATTAGAGAAACTGGCCCGAGCATAAATTATATTATTCACTCATTCATCTTCAGTAATTGCTTTGTTCTGGTCAGTGTTACTGTATGGGTCCAGAACCTGTCTTGGGATTGCTGTATGCAAGGTTGGAAAACACCCTGCTTTTATTCACTTTCTGTCAGTTATTCTAGAACTTCTTTTAACGCCCTCTTGTGGCAAATCATAATAGTGCAGTATTGCACCAGGTTACTGGTAAACAAGAATACTGTACAATATGTACTGGTTCAACAGCAGGAGATCAGCTCTGGTTCCACTCAGGTATCTGAGAATGTTAAATCTGAATAAAAATCTGAAAATGTACATTTGCAGGCATAAAGTGTATAAAAGTGATGGATTGATACTGTCTAATTTACATACTGCCTCTCTGTTATTGAAAGACATGAAATATAAACTAGATTTATTTAATCTTTAAGGAGACAGAGTCTGTTGGACAGTCTTCAGGATCTGGACCGCATTTTTGGTGTGAAATACAAAGTGGCAGAGTCTTTGTCCCGGAAACGTCAGCTACAGTCTTTGAATTTAAGGACACTGAATCCTGTAAGTGTGTTGTTGTTTATTTTTATAACATATCTGCATCAACATATTATCATGTCATCAAATATTATATTATAAAAAATAAAAAAAAATCTGTATTGATCCGAACATGTAAAGATGTTATACTGTATGCAGATTTATGCTATAATCGTGAATTCCTCTTTCAGGAACGTGCAGGTGGCCGTAGACACAACATGGCAAGGTTTTCGCCAAACCTTCCTACATCCAACCAGCAGTTAGCAGCTAATGCTAAAAGAAGACTCTCTTATGACATAAACAGAAACATCATGTCATAATTTTCCCAATTTCTAATCATTCTGTTCTTCGACAACTGGAGAAAAATAGCTTCAGATGAAAACAAGAAGTTTTTTTTCTTCCCATAAGGCTGTACCCTTTGTTCCCTCTGCATTCACATGGGAGATCGGCTGTTGTATATTTATGTCTGTTAGTATTTTAGTATGTCCATTTCCCCAACAACATATTTTAGCTTAATCCTAAAAGACACATGATGCTAAAAGACAGACGTTCCTGGGTCGACAAGGATTAGCTTGATCATATGAAATGACCACATTTACCTTACCTAGTGAACTTTGCTAATGGTTTTGATTACACAATTAAAGCTTTTAGTTAATATTGCCTTGCTTAATTTGACTTAACATCAAATATCTACTGCTGGAGAGAGAACATTGATATTATTTAGCCCAACTAGTTAGTTTGTTAACTTAGTAAATATTACCAAACCACTATATACATGTTTTTTATTCATTCATTTATTCATTCATCATCTAGATCCTATGTTGTGATAGATTTGGAGGCTATCCCAAGAACTCTGCGTACTACGTAGGAATCCATCAAAGGACACCATGCAAACATGTTCTTTCAAACCGATGGGTAATTCATCCATTCCACCTTGAAATTGGCATGTTTTTGGGAGGTTCGAGCAAACCAGAGAACAATGAGAAAACCCAACGCAGACCCAGGAAGGTCACAGGAAGAACAGAAAGTCCTCACAAGCAGTAACGATTACTATATTCTGTAATTACATTATGGTTTGATTATTAATAGCGCAGGGTAGGGTAATTTTTTTTACACAATTTAGTGATTTCCCATGTTGCAATGCCCTAATCAAATTTCTCCCTTATTGATCCAGGGATTTATTGCATAGGTAAAAAAGAAAATAAAAGGGCAACAGTAAAAAAAAAAAATAATAATTTAGTTTTAAGGGCTCAATAGCAGCACTCCCGACATGAATTTTATGTTACCAATAAGGAACCTAATTATTATGTCCAGTGTGGACATTTGGACATTAAAATGATATGACACTGAGCTGAAGCATATTTACTAGTCCTGTGCCAAAATCCATACTGTTATATATTTTCTTCTTTGTAATGGAGTTTCAATAATGCACTTACTGTTCTGTTTCTTGTCTATTAAATGACACTTGTTTTGTTGAATAAATGTGTTGTCCAATCTAGCATCCTAGTTCACTGTTCAGTAAAATGAATGATGATTTTTTTTTTCCGGACCATTAAAATCAAGCTGCTTCATCTTACATTTGAATTAGAAAAAAGAGAGAGAAAGAAAAAAACTGCAGTGAACCATTTTTACCAAATGTGAAATTCTGAAGAATAAAGACTGTATTTTCTCAGTTTAAAGATCATGTACTCCTGTCAACATGTCAATTGATATAATAATCATAATAATCATAATAATAATAATAATAATAATAATAATAAAGGAGTCTGTGGATTTTAAGTTGATTTTGCAAATAACTGATTGTTTTTGCAAAGAAGCAGAGGACTATGGTTGTTCATTGCATACTCATTGTTCCCAGTGAAGTGTGAAGAAGGTAAAGAAAAAGCTTTCACTGAAATGTATTCTTGGACTTTCAAACTTACTCCTTTAATTTTACACACTCTAATCAATAGTCATTGGCTCAGTAAATTGGATATAGTCAGATCCATGCAGAAAAAAATCTATACATTTTCATTTATTCATTTCATTTATTAATTCTGACTTTATCCTGGTTGGGGTTGAGGTGAATCTGGATCCTATCCCAGGAACCAGGAACACACTCTGGATGGGATGTGAGTCCATTACAGGGCACAATGTACACACTCATTCACACCTTGGTGGCAAGTTAGCATAGTCAATCCAGATTTACCACAACCTTGTGGACACGGGGAAAATGTGTAAAACTCCAAACAGACAGTAACTCAAGCTCAGTATCAAACTTGGAACCCCGGAGCTGTGAGCCAGTATCTGCATTACTGTGCCTTTCGAAAGTCAAAATTTTCAGATACTTATAAAATTAAATAAAAAAGTAAGAGTTCCTATAAGGAATAGAACAAATTGTGGTTCAACTTAGAAAATTCCATCAGTGTAACACATCCACTACTTGCAAAGCTTAAACATTAACATTTTTTTTAAGTAAAGGATGGTTTCACTACTCAGTTTGTCAACTACAGTGCTGTGAAAAAAGATTTGGCCCTTCCTGATTTAAATTTATTTTTATATATATATTTGTTACAACCTAAATGAGTCACTCATCGAACAAATATTTCTATTTAATATTACATAAAGATAACCAGAGTAAATACAAAATGCAGGTTTTAAATGATGAACTCATTTATTAAGGAAAAAAAGTGTCCAAACCTGCCTGACCCTAAGTAAAAAAGTAATTGCCCCTAAATCTAATAACTGGTTGTGCCACTTTTGGCGGCAACAATTGCAATCAAGAGTTTGCGATAATTGGTAATAAGTTGCTGTGGAGGAATTTTGGCCCACTCTTCTTCAGACTTGTTTTAATTCAGCTACATGTTTGGGTTTGATCCTTCAGGATTTTCTGGTAAAGCAGAATTCAATGTTCCATCACTTATGACAAGTCATCCAGCTCCTGATGCTTCAGACCATCACACTACCACCACCATGTTTAAATGTTGGTACAATATTATTTTCATGAAATGCTGTTATTGTACACCAGATGTAGCGGGACTCACACCATCGCAGAAGTTCAACTTTTGTATCATCAGACCACAGAATATTTGCCCCAAAATTTGGGGGATAGTCAAGATGCTTTTTCTCAAAGGGGGTTTTTGTGTTCTTTTTGGTCAGCAGTGGCTTGCACCTTGGAACTCTCCCGTGGATCCCATTTTTGCCCAGTCTCATTCTTATTATTGAGTCATGAACACGGAAGGCATGTGAGGCCTGCATTTCTTTACATGCTGCTCTGCATTCTTTTACAAGCTCCAGAATTAGTCGTCATTGTGCTCTTGGAGTTATTTTGGTAGGCCAGCCACACCTGGAAAGGTTTAAAACAGTTAAAAGTTTTCTCCACTTCTGGATAATGGCGCTGGAGTCTCAAAGCCTTAGAAAGGCTTTGTAACCCTTTACAGACTGACACGTCAATTATTTTGAATCTCATCTGTTCTTGAATTTCTTTAGATCATGACATGATGTGTTGCTTTTAGAGATATTTTGGTGTGCTTCACTTTGCCTGACAGAATGTATTTAAGTGAGTTCTTGACTCAGAAGGTCTGGCAGAAATTATTTGTCCTAACACATCAAAAATTTGTTGCTGAGGGACAAAATGGAAGTGGACCCATATGCATAATGTGTTCTGGGACTGATGTGTTCTGATTTCTCATCAGCATTATCAGTGTACATACTGTATCACTGATAATGCTGATGAGAAATCAGTGATGACTGATTATGCACACTACTGGGTAACATAGTTGAGATTTTATTCTTTAATTCGGGGGTAGAACTTGCCTGACTAACCACTTCTCATTTTAATGATCCATTTATGTCATATTTGAACAAATAATTGTATTAAATCATAAAGAATCGATAAACCATAACAGAGTACGTAAGATAGTAGATGGTCAGTTAATATATACGCATGACAATGAGCTTTTCAAAAAAATTAGAGCACTTATCACAATGTATTTAAACTTTATGCCACAGAGAAGAATGACATCATTTGACATCAAATTGGGCAAGTCATTTTCGAGTTAGAGGTCGGAGTACTGAGGATATTAATAAATTTATATATTTTAATTATTTCGATGAGAAAATCAGTTAAGAAATATATATTTTTTGTATTTAGACTTTAAATAAATCAAAAACTCTAATGTTTTTTAATTCATTATTTTGAAATCATCAACTGCAAAAGTGGACATGGAAAAAAACGTCAATTTAACCGCACTTTGCCAGTACTCAAGTTAAGTGAAACATAGGATGCACATAATATTTGTGTGATATTATAACATGCTTTCCCTGATGGGGAAAAAATATGTTTTGTAATGAAAATATTTATAATAAATATACTGATCATCAACAGACATGGAATGAACCCCAAATTATAGAATGACTCTAGTATA
The DNA here is from genome assembly GCA_030014305.1 of Clarias laeviceps. Taxonomy (NCBI): domain Eukaryota; kingdom Metazoa; phylum Chordata; class Actinopteri; order Siluriformes; family Clariidae; genus Clarias; species Clarias laeviceps. The sequence goes on from JAQMYJ010000038.1 coordinate 21,638,494, forward strand.
TTCTTTTTTTTGGAGACTCTGAAGTGATTTGAACCTTCTGTATTGCAGAACATGTAGCATAACAGGATGCATCACAGTATGGGTTGGCAGCTGCATTGCTCAGGATCTGCTTACACAGAAAATAATTTCTGCTATTACCTTCCCACAACGCTATAATCACACAGCAGTTAATTCTTTAATCTCATCAATCATCTCACACATTTTCCCCTCTCAGCTCTAGAAAATTTAAATGTTACTGCAGCATTTTAGTTAATGTTAACACCAATGATTTCATAAAGGAAATAGGAATGAAGCTGTTGGGCCAGCACAAGATGTGGTGAAAATCTTAAATCATAAATCTTAAATTTTATGTCCAAGTATAAAATTCAAAAATGTATGCAAATCCTTTTGTGTAAATCATAAATATCATAATAAGATAGTTGTGCACTGCAACCATCCTATAATTTACCTCTTTATGTAGTAATTTGTATGCTGGCAATTAGATCACAGCCTTAACTGACATTCTAATTTTCCTGAAAAACTCCTGCTCTCGTGTGGTTCCTTATCTCACTAATGCATGAGCCTCATGTTCATTTAATATATGCTCTTAACCAGTTTTTAACTCTATATACTGATTAAAATAAATTCTCAAATGTAACTTTAGTCACTCTGCCTACTAACATATTCAGCACCCTTTGTTACTGAAGTGCCATTTCTTGTTTTTGCTTCATTCTGATGGCACTTTTTCTACTTTTTGTTAGTATTATCATATGTTAATTGTGAAATGAACCTTTTATAAAATTCTGAATCTCAGGATTTGTGATAAAATTGATTAGTCCTAATTTACCTCTAGAGACTTTTCACCATGACAGTGAAAACCAATGTAAACCTTACAGCAACATGTGATACTACACTTCCTTCCTCCTATGTTTTCCTCTAAAAAAAAATTATGTGTACAGAGAAGAAACATGTGATGTTGTGGGGATATGAGCCAATAACAAACATTTAGACCACAGTGACATAAGAAACTCAGCTGTTATTTTATCAACTTGGGGTAAAGAATATGGAAATCCCAAAAAGCTCAATAGGAGAAAGAGGCCGATAAATTGGCAAAAAGTGATACAAATAATCAAACATAACTTTACACTTACAAATTATTTATAATAACAAGTATACTGATAAAACATAACAATGCATTACATGTAAAACATTATGACCAGTATTATGTGGTTCCCCTTGTATAGACTGTGGTAGCACTGGATGTTCTGATACATTTCATTGTAGCCTACACTGACTTTTTTCATTGAGTTGTGCTGCATCAGCTTTTCCGTGTGATTGTTCCGTAGGACTGGCCTTTGGCCCCTGACATGGTTGAACCTTGGGTGCTCAGGATCCTAGGTGGTGCAACTGCAGACGCAAGTACTCTGCAAATCTGATTGGAGCTGATATGTTTCAGGTCGAGGTGCCAGTTACCTTCAGCTCTGGGAGATCTGCAAATCAATATATTTTTTTTCTATACAAAGCCTACCCCCACACACTCATTTAGACCCTTGAGACAATGTGCATCAAGTTGGGACAAATGACATATTAAAAGCATTCAATCATTGTAGGTTACTTAAATCTGTTTCAGGAACCAAGGCAGAAATCCAAATAAATCAAATAATCATGCTTTCCTGGAGGTCCCTAGCTGATGTGTCATGGGTTTTAAATAAGATTTTCATAAATAGTCATTCTTCCTTTTACAGATAAGCTGATGAAAAATGTGAGTCCAAAGTGATTGTTTGTGTTTACACTGATTGCTTGTTAATCATTTTGTACTCACTCATCGACCAGCATTCACTCTACCCAAATCTCAGTCTGAAATTGGTAATCAATCAGTGCAAGCCACACTGCTAATCACTCACTCACTCACTCACTCACTCATCGTCTATACTGCTTTATCCTGTATTCAGGGTCGCAGAGGGCTTGAAGCCTATCCCAGGAGATTTAGGGCACGAGGCGGAGTACACCCTGGACAGGATGCCAATCCATTGCAGGGCAATATTAATAACACAACTTCAAAATATATTAAAAAGACATAAAAACTAGAAGAATTTTTGGTGAACTTTTGGTATTTTTGAAATTATATATATATATATATATAGGTCTTTCAGCTGGGGTCGTGACAGAGGACCATCTGATCCCCACATCAGCTTTGCACAGGTTTTACGCTGGATGCCCCTCCAGACACATGTTGTTGTTGGTCTTTCGGCTGCTCCCGGCAAGAGGTTGCCACAGCGGACCATCCAGTCCGCACATACAAGCTTGACACAAGTTTTTTACGCCAGATGCCCTTCCTGATACAACCCTCCCAGGCTTGGGACTGGCACTGGCATTGGGGTTTGGGCGCTGGCAGGGAATCGTACCTAGGCCTTCCGTATTGCAGGCGAAACACCTACCACTGAGCCACCAAAACAGCTCTAACCCCTCGAGGCATGACTCTACAAGACCTCTGAAAGTGTGCTGTGGTATCTGGCACCAGAACGTTAGTAGCAGCTCTTTATGTGCTGTAAGCATTCATGCTGCACATATATAATACACTGACCTTCACGTGTTACTGCGCACGTGCGTATCGCAACTTAGCGCGTAAGTGCCAGTAATAGCAAAGTACCTGTGTATTTCAAGTATTTTCACAATGTCAGTTCCCCTATTTCAACACTACGGGTCTGACAGACTTCTTGCTGTTGTGTATGACGTTTTCGGGGGGGAAACATAGTGACATGGAAATTGCAACGTATGAATCAATCACAAAGACTTTCCCTGTGTGTTTAGACACTAAATATGTAGATGTGATTTGTTACAAACAAACAAACATAGTTGACAGTGAAACTAGGCTGTGCACTACAGTTCTTTACATCTCACTAAACTTGTATGTCCTACACACGAGAATTAAATTTACTGATTTACTGATTGAAACAAAGAGTTGGCAACAAATGAGTCAATGTTAATTTGACATTGACAGCTTATTCACATAATAACTTTTAGACATAAATTTTAACAAACTGACAAACTGTATAAATTTTTTATTTTTATTGTATTTGTTAGTTCAGATATTTTTTTTCTGTAGACCCAACTTTTAAAATCCGACGTGGCTCTATGAATCACTTTACTGATTCGTGTTATTTGAATCAGAATGAAGGAATCGATTCGTTTTGCTTATTTATAAACCACTTGTAGTGAGAGCGCAGAGTTGTTGTCCTTTGTGTTTAAATTTTTTATAACCCAACTGTTAGGTTGGTTGAAAGGAGGAAAATATTTTCTTCACATTTTAATATTTTCCTCCTATATATATATTGAAAGCTAATTCGTTCCGAGTTGCTGTAAAAAATAAAAAATAAAAAACATACATCAACTTGATTCATCCGCATCTGGCAACCCTGTTATTGCGTTTCACATCAAGGCGAGATCAAAAGTGTGTGTGTGTATAAAGGAGAAGAAGAACTAAGAGGCAGGGTAAGCCTCGTGTGTATCATCTGAGCGTTGTTTTGCCAACATGTCCACTTCGTCCAGGTCGTGTTTTCTGGTGCTGGTTCTGGTGTGTGTGTATGTGTCGTATCTGGTGATCGGAGCTTTAGTGTTTTCGGCACTAGAGAAGCCGCTGGAGGAGAAAGTTCAGGCCGAGCTGAATCTTCTCAAACAGCAGCTCATTAGTAACATGAGCTGTATTAACATATCCACATTGGAACGATTATTAGAGACGCTTCTAAACGCTAACAAATACGGAGTGTCCCTCGGGCAAAACACCACGGAGAACTCCAACTGGGACCTGGCGTCTGCGTTGTTCTTCTCCAACACTCTCGTCACCACCATCGGTGAGTCTGATTCAGGTTCAACTTCCTTATCTACAGCTTCTTTACAAACAACATGAAAACCGCGCCTTTGGCGGGAGTTTAAAGTGATTTTGATCGTATTAAGAGCTTATGTCAAAGTTAAAAAGTTACAGTTTTACACACTGCTTCAACTAAGCTTATTGAAACGCTAGCCGTCTTGGACCAGGTACACAAATACACAAAATTACACAAAAATACACAAATCTGGGCACAAAGACATCTTTGTCTGAAGATTTATTTTTGGGCTGAAATTAGACACTGGAAAAAACGAGGAAAGACTGTTTGGTGATTGTGAACACAGATTGGTGTTTAGCCAGCTTACAAAATGCAAATGTTTTGTAAAAAACTTCGTGGCAACAGTTTGGGAAAGGCCCTTTTCTATTTAAACATGATTGTGCCCCAGTGCATAAAGCACGCACCATAAAAACATGGTGAATAGGAGTTTGTTGTGGACCAACTTGACTGACCCGCCCAGAGCCCTGACCTCAACCCCATCGAGCACCTTTGGGATGAACTGGATCGGAGATTCCGTGCCTGACCTCATAAATGCTCTACAGAATGAATGGGCACGAATTCCCACGGAAACGCAGGAAAATCTTGTGGACAGAGTGGAAGCTGTTAGAGCTGCAAAAGGGGCAGCAACTCCCTACTGAAGTATATGTATTTGGATACAATGTCATTGTAAAAATATTTGGCAAAATAATTTTCTCCATATAGAGTTCATGTAACAAGTGAACAGTCAGTTAGTCAAATGATGTGGTGTAAGCAGGAAAATGAGTAAGTAAAAGTATCTGGATGGCTTGGTCTGAGCCTCTCCAAATCCCAGAAATCTTCTGGGCTGTTCTCAGTGTTTGCAGTTGTTACTAGCAAAAGTGACCAGGCGAATGGGGTCATGGGCACCCCAGGCTCACCTAGGCTAGCCAATCTCACAAGAGAGCTACTGTATCACAAATTAATGAAAATGTTAATTGCGGCAATGATGGGAAGGTGTCAGGACATGCTGGACCTTTTTGTACCTTATCGTGTGTGGGATATGTAGGCGCAGATCTGTCAGAATACTCTCTGTGAACAACGCCCCCCCCCCTCCCCTTTGACCCATGAAAGCACCTTCAATGGCCACTTAGTTTGATTAATCATGTTTCTGCATTTCATGTGGACGGCCAGGTGGATACCTGGGAAAGAGATTGGACCGGGTTGCACTAAGAGAATAATGTCATGTCGATTGAGAAAGTGTGGCGATATGGGCAATCAATGTTATTTTGGTTTTGGCATTTATTTGAATATAGCTTTGACACGTACCACCTACTTACGCATTGTTGCAAGCCAAGCGCACTCAAGTACAGGTGAGATTATCTATTAAAGCAAAGGGTGAGATTTCTGCATAAGTGATTTATAACTAGTTTTTGGGTAGTGCAGATCTTTAGTGAAGAGTTACTTGAGAGTCTGTCCATGTTACAAAGGGGGCACGGATGGTATCTGTTTGTTATAGGAAAAATGACGCCCTCAGACTTCACCAGGAACTCCCCCACACATTCTTTAATATGTCAGTTTGTCAAACAGAAAATTAGATTGGATACACTAAACTAAATGGCTTCAGGGAACCATGTGGTTGTATGTGTGCAATATTCATGATGTAAAATTGGCAGCTATTATTATTATTATTATTATTATATATATATTTTTTTTAAACCCACAGGCAAAATTGAGACACGTTTTGTCTGATTGATTACTGTTAAGTGAAAGTTTTGTGTGTAGACCTTTGTTTTGCCTGAACATTTCCTTTAATATGCAGATTGATGCAAATGTGTTTTGTTTCTCTGCTTAAAAATGATTTGTTCCGTCCAAAATGCATCACTGAAACAATGTCAACTCAGAATTATGCTTTAGTGTGAAACCTTAAACCCAAAGCAAACACACTTTCTTTATAGGATAGCCACTGTTTTATTTTAATCCAATCAAAATAAAGTACACTGGGAAGAGACCCGATTTATTATTTATAATTCAGGAAATCACAAGTACAAACATTTTCAGTATCCAAGTGTGTTATTGAATATACAAGGCATATAGCATTAGAAAGGCAAGTCACATTTGAATGTTTACAATGCGTATAGTGCTGATGTATTTGAAACTCCACCAGCAACTTCTGTTTGAGTTGCATTAAAAGTGTTTAGTTGGCAGCCTTCACTCTCTGTGTGTGTGCGCACGCACTCTCCATGTTTGTTCAAGGGCCCTTTTTCCGACCGAGTAAGCTTTAGGTGGGGTCCAGTTTAATTATATTTGCATTCTTTTGTTCACTCCTTATTAAGTCACTCTGTCTGAAATTTACACAGACGTTGTCAGACAATAACTCTCTATAAACAATTAAATAAAGCCTTCTCTTGCCGAGTATAAAACATCCTGAAATATATAAAAACGTATCCCACATATTTAATTTCAAATATTGCACTGGAGCTTAAGGTGTTCGGTGGCCTGTGGAAAAAAAAAAAAAAAATTCAGTCAAGTAGGAAACTTTCATCCAAAAATAATTTTGTGTAGGCAGCTTTCTAAACTTGCTTCAAGCTTTTTAATCATGCTTGCTAAGGACGTATTGATGATAACTTTTATGTCAATCCAGATTTACATTGTTGTGTTTTGTGCTGGAAAAAATTGAGGATGACAGTGAAGGACATTCAGTTTCAGGATAGTAAGATAATGGACCTCATAAACAATTTTGGTGAGAATATTTTAAGCGATCTCAAAGAAATTAGAGAAAGTTAAAAGTTTAAAAGCAGAATTTAAAGAAACTGCGGATGTGAACCAGAGAAGTGGTCTAATAATGCATCAGGTGCTACACTGTAGCTTGATCATGCGGTGTCGTGTTCAGACTAATGTCAGTTTTAGGTCACATTGATTGAAATCATAAGGTAAAGACCTTGAATATGAATAAATGAGAATAAATAAAATCAGATATGGTCAGTAAACTGGATATGGAAATTAAAACTGAATTGAATTAAGCATTACTTGTGTTTGTGATATTAGCAAGTGAAATGTATTTCAGTTAAGGAAGCGTGTAGTTTTCAGAACTATATGTAGTATAAAATGTCAGGTGGGTTCCATAGGACGCTGCACAAGGCTGAATTTCTTTTGTTGAAGGTAAACAATTATCTATATGGTTCTAACATTTGATAGAAAAAACAAGCTTCATACTAAGGGATAACAAGCTTATCTCTCGTAGTATGTTTTCATTTTCATTAACTCTTTTTTTTTTTCTTTTTTTTTTTTTTTTCTGATTTTGCTAAAACGGCACATTTTATGCATAAAAGCTATAGTGCTATGCTCAATGTTTTATTCTTCACATACAGTACAGCTTTGTGCCCACATATGTTTCTCTAAAAACATTGCAGAATTATCTCTCCTTTTAATCTTTGTAAAAGGGGAAACAACAACAAAATGTGTCCTATTTAGTCGTCAGGCATGAAGATTTTATCCCTTCAGGTTCCTGTTTTCCAACCCACAGTAAAATCTACCTTTAATCATGTGTGCCTGGAGGACAAAAATGTAGAAGAGAGAGCTTCCCCATAAAAACCCATAACAATGTGAAAGCCTCAACTTATAGGGATTTTAAAAATGTATTAAAATTTCAAATATTCTACACATGCAATGTAACGCATGTAATTTTACGGCCTATTAATATTACCCTGTATATTTAAGAATTGTATTGAATGAACATTACGTATTTTTTACACTGTAGTTGGCTGTGGAATTTAAGGTTATGGGAAAAAATACAGAGCCCCTAAAGAAGCATGAAAGAAAATACAATACTAAAAAGCACTATAGAACTAATAGTCCTTTTATTGCGAGTTCTTGCAAAGACCTGAGTGACTCAAATTTTCTTTTATTTTTTTTTGTACTTTCCCTTACAAAGAAATAAACAAAACAAATAATGTCTAGCAGTGACCCATTGAACATACCCCCACCCATCTCTGTAAGTTTCTTTAAAAAAAAAAATTCACACACACACTACCGTTCAAAAGTTTGGGGTCACTTTCTAACTCCATGATGGTTCCTGATTTTTATTTCTTTCTAC
>JAQMYJ010000038.1:21662653-21678269 GCA_030014305.1 Clarias laeviceps
TCCGATATGTGTCACATATGAGCAAAAAATCGGAATTGGGTCACATTTACCTGACAGTGTAAACGTAGCCTTAGAGACAACACACCCCAGTCACGGTAATAAGCCACTCGAGTTCTTTGAAAGAAAGCTAGCAGAATACAGACAGCAGGAGAATCGCATGGTAAAATCTGAATCAGTGGACAGAAAAGCACAAATGTCGAAGTTGCATACAGAATTGTCCAGTGCAAAAAAAACTACAAACGGTTGCTGAGCAGCGAATCCCTCCGGGTTCCTTAGACATGGGGTCAATTATGCAAAGATAAGTGACAATGTAAGCCTTTTATAACAATTGCACGTGTATTTTATCTGTTTTGAACCTGGTGTTATTTGATCTTATTGGTTTAAAAATTTATATTTCAATAAATAGTAAACTTGGCCGATTTCGTTATCATTTTGTGGGGGCTTGAAAATTCGCCCACCTCCTTAAGTGGGGAATGTTTGAGAATCACTGCCTGTACCAAAGTGTAGATATGAAAATCTTTGCATTTTTGGAATACATTATTTCAGATAAACTCGCATTACACATGGGACGTGTCTCTGAATCAGTTTCTATAATTTATATAAAGAACATGATTGTGTAGTGAATTCTAACAGCAATTATTGCTGACATTTTTGGGGGGAATTTCCCTTGTCTTTCTTTTCCTCTTTTTATTTATACCTTTTATCATTTGTGCCTCTTGATGGTTTTTGACGATCAACATCAGACTTGCGTCTTTAATTTTAATTTACAAGCAAAAGTTTAATGAATATAAGCTAATGTAGTTGTCTAGCAGTTTTAGTGTATCAGTATGATTTGGTATTACGCCTACTTTTTCATGCTTGATGAGGTTGACCTTTGCATGAAATTGCCCATTACTCACTCACTCACTCATCGTCTATACTGCTTTATCCTGTATTCAGGACACACACACACACATTCACATATTACAGGCCAATTAGCCTAATCTGGATGTCTTTGGACTGTGGGAGGAAACCGGAGTACCCAGAGGAAACCCACCAAGCACAGGGAGAACATACATACACACATGATGGAAATCGAACCTGGACCCTGGAGGTGCAAGGCGACAGAGCTAACAACCACACCACCATGCTGCTGAATTGCTCATAAATAAAAAATAAATGAATAATCACTAATTACCACTGAGTAGTCTGGTTTTTGTTACTTGGTTTGACCTGAAATTGTGTGGAAGCAAATTGTTCTTCCTGCTGTTAGACTGCAGATACAGGGATGTGCTGGGGATGGATTTCCACCAAGGACTTAATACTATCCAGTATACAGATATGTAACACAGATATGTGACATAATTATCTTGCATTATGATCGTCCTTTTTTTATGCTAAAACATGTGGCTGCAGAGAGGACCAGAAAGACCAATTATCTATGAAGCCCACGTTGTTTTCGGAGCACCACTTGGACATCCAGCGGTTCAGTGACCATAACCTGCTGTAAGTTATGTCACCACGTCTCATTGGGATGGGACCAGAGCATATTACCTCATCGGACATCGCCTTCGCTAATTTAAACACCTCTGTGAAGTTACCCTTACTAACCTCTCTATGTTGACCCAGGACTTTTGATTCACACTCATTTTATATAAGAGTAAAACCTTCCTGCACTGCAGCTGTAAGTCAAATCTGTCCTGCCCCTAATTATGTACAATTTTATATGAGAGTAAAACCTTCCTTTATGTCTCTATATAAACCCCTGCTACACTAATGCACTTATCCCAGTATTTCACTAGTGCTTGGGGACCATAAAGATAAAGTTTTCTTATTATGCTGGAGCCATGATGTGGAAATAACCTGCCACAGGTGCTGTGGCAATAACCAGCTAAGTTCCATTAATGTACAAGTAGTGCTGTGGGCAGAATGAGGTCATGCATTGTCCTACAAAAACAGAATGCCTTTGAAAATCAAACCGGGAAAGTAGTTCCTGGGAGGCCAGCTTTTCAACAGTGACAATGACGTGAAGCAGGCAGTATGATCATCGCTCTGGCATACTGAGAAAACGGTTATTCCGAACAATCAAAAGTGAGTGTGAGTTTGACCTGAACACCTCTCATACAATTAATAACGTTATTTGAGATGGTACACACACACACATGCTTGAAAGACTCCATTTTGCCTTATTTGTTCCTGAATCAGATTTTTTTTAGTCCTTAATAAACAGTATAGGTACTCCCAAGGTGAATGTCATGATACCACATGTGTTGGTACAATGTAAATGTTGAAGCTTTGATAGCTGATCTGTTTATGCAGGAAACTGAAGAATCCAAATGATAATAGATAATTTGTTGAAACAAGAAACAAACGCAGTAAAGGTCAACTCGAAATTTATTTATTAAATACATGAAGATCACATACTGATTATAGAAAACATTCAGGGTAAATTCTTCCTTAATTTTTATAGTAATGAATGAACAGACTTACATTAACCCACGAACACTTGTAACTGTTTAGATTTTTATCCCCCTGGGTTTGTATAAATACTGTACTAAGCAATTATTCACAACTTCAACATAATACTAGATAATGGAAAGTTTTTATGAATAGACTAGGGGGAAAAACAACTAATTAAAATAAACATTTCAGGCATGCAGTTTGCACACTGCTGAACAGGAGAACATACTGTTCCAGTACATACAGTAACTACATTAACGTTACAGCTTCTGTAAGATGTAACAGCATCACCAGGAGTATATGTTGATTAGTACAGCCATGTTTGATTTGAATTTTTTTGTCCTATGAACCTTGCTTGATTCTTGGCAAGAAGCACCTTTAACAGAACTGCAGCGCAATGCTCATTTATCAGCCTTTACTGAAATCCTGATTCATGTTTTTGAGAGGTAGGAGGAAAGTAGAGAAACTAGAAAATTCATACAAACACAGGAAATCTGTACAGACTGCAACATTGCTGAACAGACAGTAACATGAGCTCAGCATTGAACCGGGAACTGTAGAGCTGCTCCACCATGCCACCCAGTGGCACTCAACTCAGTTTAGATACAGTGAACTAGATCAGGATAATAGGTGACTCCAAAAAATGATCATCACTCCACTAATATTCAAATATATTGTATTAGAAGTGAAGACAGCAGTGCATTTGTGGCTTGTAGCTCAGCCTAAAATATTTGTTGACATTATGTAGAAGTTATAAATTCTACAGTCAGCATGCAGATAATTTTTTAATCACCCTTGTATGTTTGCATGTATTGTGGTAAAATGCTGCCATTTCTCTATATTCCTACATTTAGTACGCACTAAAATATTCAAGACTGGAAGGAAGCAGACCATCCTGTGTGGTAAGAGCAAATTATGTGCAGAGTTTGTTTAGCATTGTAACAAAATCAAAAAAAAAAAAAAAAAAATTATATTAAATCAGATATTTATATGAATCACAATACAAATTGGGTCGGCACCTGGCTAATGTAATAACATCATATTGACTGATAACCATCCTAGTATCCCAACAGTATCAGAAATTAACTTAGTTCTTTATTTAGTGCTCACAATAGAAGTGGAATAGGATTTACACACCCATTCACACCTAGGGGCAGTTTAACATGATCAACCCACCTACTGGCTTGTTTTTGGGAGGTGGAACTGAAGCAAACGTTCGAGAACAGAGACCATGCCAAGAAACACCATGTGGGTTTGATATCAAGACCCTGCAGCTGTGAAGCAGCAGTGCTAACCCATGCATCATCACACCTCCTAACTTGAAATGTTAAAATATAAGAATCAGTATTACCTTTTAGAATCATTTCTATAGTCTTAAAAAGAGATAGATAATAGTATTCAGTATTTATTCACCTCAAATAAAAATGATGCAGAATGGGATGCTTAATATACAGAGGTGGAAAACTGGCTAGTTAGTTAGTTATACATCCTAAGTGTTAAAATTATGAGAAGTCAAATTTTAAAGGTTCTTCAGATGTTCTTCTGGAGAAAGAGAACACTGTATAGAACTCTCAACTACACAAAGGCCAATTTATTTCAACATTAAATATGTCAAATAATTAATGTTTCAAACATTAAATATACATTAAATAGTCCGCTCTTATGAGGAGTAACTGGTTAAAGCACTATGTAGTGCACACAAAGACTTGGCTCTCTATTTGAATCAGAGTGAACTACATAAATAGGGAATGTGCTACTGAGTATAGTAGTTATTATTCATATCCTATGTAGTGTACTTACATATAAATTGCACATGAATTGCAAAAAAGTCTTTACTGCACTACATGGAGTGTAAAAATCCCATTTCATTCCCTAAGTAGGGCACACAGGGTAAATATTTCACAAATTCATCACCAGAAAGGTCAAAACGATGATCAGTAATCTCTTCACATTTGGAAGTATCAAAGTCCAAAAACAAATCATCTAGAACATTGTCCTGCCTGTGATTACATAAACTTGTGTTTGGACTCCTTTTGCACATCCTGTCCCCTGTAAGGTTTTCCACGGAGGCCAACGGTGACCGCTGAGGTGCAGATGAGCCGGAGCTGCCATCAATAGCTGTGTCCAGATTCTTTAAGATGGCACTAATGGCGGTGGATAAAGATAGATCCTCTGTAAAATCCTGATCCATGTCTTCGAACCCAGAAGGCGTGCCAAGTTCCTGACAAAAACATGATGCGTGATGTTGTGTTTGATTTTTTTTTACAGGGATCTCAATTTCGGAAACAGTCTCCATTTGCGTTCTAGCCTGACGGAGTGTGTTGGTAATGAGGACGGAGCGCAGTAAGCTCGGCTCCAAGAGGGCTTGATCACGCTGGTACTTGTCTATGGAAATGTTCATCACAGACCGCAGCTGATTTTCCCACCCTGGGTCTCTGACATCAGCATGGAGTTTACGCTTCAGCCCCCGTGCCACCATTATACACCCTGTGAGGTCAAAACACAAAGAAGAACTAAAATTTTACCAGAAATGCATAAAAACAATGCATTACAAACTTTTACCATATAAAAGTAGACAGGGTACACAGGAATTTTTTTTTGGAATCAACACAAGAACATTTGTTCTCAAAAGTGCAGGTTCAGCTAGGGGTGGAGGCATAACAGAATGATATTTGTGGGGCTGTTTTGAGCCCAGAATATGCAGAATACGACATTTCATATAGATCATATACGTTGTTCAAAAAATTAATCAACTAAAGGCTTAAAAACTTGTGGGCCAAAAACAGTGGACCATCTAATTGTTTTTCAGTTCAGGTTTAAAAACATTTTACATGTCATGATGTTACCAAGCACTAGGACAGTGTCGTTAAGCATCCAAACCACAACACTGTTTAAAGTGATCATGGGATCTGCCTAGATCACAGTGCTATGGGAGTGCATGGGAGACGATTACCCACAATCCCACAGAACGAGAGTGAGAAGAACCATTGGCTCAATTGTGATCATGTGACGCTCGGCAGACAAAGCGCACTACTCGTATTTCATAAGTTCTCATATCATTTAACAAGTTAAAATTTATTTAAAAATTTACCTCGTCTTGCAAAACATCACAGAACAAGTTATTCGCAATCCAAGGTTTCACTGTATTTTATTTGTGCAAGTTATTAGAACAAAAAAAATTCTACTTCCTGTAATTGTCCAAGAAAAAGAAGTGCTGCAGAAAATACAACTGCTAAATAGAAAGGCTTGGCCTCTCCAAATCAACACTACTATATACAGTAGTACCCTCATGCAAATTATCAACCAAAAGTCAGGTGTAACCAGTCACCACCTGATACCATATCATGATACCTAGGTGCCAGTTCAAATAATATTGCGAGTCTGTATATATAATATATGTATGATATATTTTTTTTTCATTTTTGTTACAAGACCTTGAAAAAAAAAAAATCTAAATGTGTTTCTGCTGCACCATTCAGAAGCTTATAAATTTGGCACAAAATCGGTTATATCCAATTTTCAAGCTGAAAACCCAGCCAATTCTGTTTACTGTCTCGTCCATCATTGCACCTCTAAAAAAGGGTTTTTACATTTATAATAAAAGTATATAATTATAATATAATACTAATATATACTACTTATACAGTATTTTTTTAACTGTGGGAGCTCTGGTCACTACCATCTTGGCAGGAGCTGATTGAAAATCCCTGTTAAACCATAATGAACATAATGGGCAGAATGAACAGAGTCTGGCTGTTGGTTGGAAGACGCCTACTTACCTCAGTTACCACAAGCTAGCTAAGTTCATTAGTATTCTAATGTTACTTTGCATTTGCTTGAACACAATCTTCCATACCCGACACTTCGTCCCATGTCAAGTCCTACATTTCTTGTGTGTGGTAAGTTAATCTATAACAATTTCAGTTAGCTGGTTAGTTAAAGTAATACATAGCAGACAGCTAGTGGTTCGACACCTGCACTGCAGCTGTCAGTCAAATCTGTCCTGCCCCTAATGATGTACAATTTTATAGCTTAACATAATTTTAACTGGTGAGTTATATAAAAATTCACCCTGACATTACAGCTGTCAAGAATGGATAATTTAGCTATGTAGACCAAAACTATTTTTGGTTCAGGTTGCAAACGTTTATTTCTGTTAAAAGTTCAGCGTAAATATCTATCTATCTATCAATCTATCTGTCTGTCTGTCTATCTAACATGGGGTTTTAGGGATTGACTCGTGCCCACAGTGGTCATTCGAAGAACTGCAGGTTTTGGCACTTCCGCATTGGCTTCGTTTTGAGAACCGGAAGTAGCACCTTGAGTGCACACAAACCCTATGTAGTGCAGCTATGTAGGGAGGAGAGAATTGAGACGCGGTCAAGCGCAAACCTACAATTAATTCTGTTTATAAACTCTATAAAAACAAAACAGTTAATTTCTAGACGCATATAGAAATACATTAGCATAACGGGCGCTTTAAAAAAAAAGCTCGTGTACGCCGGTGTTAACCCGGAATTAGCCAGCTATTAAGTCACTGCTACATTGCTGAAGTTAGCTTCGGAAATGCGTTAAGCTTAGTTTAAAATCAAATGTCTGTTACATTCACTTACCCCAGTGTCGCGCGTGTTCTACAGAAATTCTCCAAATATGTTAACAAATCACAACTCAACTGCCACTTCTGTTTAAAGCCGTACGACTGTAAGAAACAAACGAGTTATTAGTTTGTGCACTCGCATTCCGTCAAATCCAGCCGCCTTCCTCTACGATTGGCTAGTAACAATTCCGTGTCTCTTGTGGCTACTGGTTGTCGTGTTACAATCACCGGAAGTTCTCGATTGTAACAGCCAATGAAATAATAGTAGGCGGGGTGTGACCGAATATAGGTGGAACAAAAAAAAGCAACAGTCATACGTCACTGAAGGGTTCGCAGGAATTTTTGTCTTTCCCGCTTTTAACCCGAGCCTCTCGAATGTAACTCTGGGTAATGTCGATTTTACGTCATCGGTTTCGAAAAAAACAAATAGACATTAGCAAAATCTGTTAGAATATGCATGTTTCACGAACGAACAAAGAGTTAGTTTGCTTTAAACATTTCTTTTAAATTAAATAATAGTGTACATTTAGAAAGCATTTAATCAAACAAATTGAATTCATATGGCTGCCCGATTCTTGCTAAAATGTGAATGACGATTCCCTTACACGATTCTCATTTTTTCAACCAAAACGTTTATTGCACTCAGAATTACTGTATATATAAATAATAAAGGTTTCATCTGTACATTGGTCAGAACTCACTCTTTCAATTACTGTATATCTTTACATTTCATACACTGGAGGACCCGAAACCTGTCTCAGAAAAAAAATCATAAAAAATCCTGTATGTCTGTACAGCCAGGTTACATCAGACCATCATGCAAAAGAGGTTGGACAGAATTTAATGAATGTACTTAGATATCTGCCTGATGTTTTGATTTCATAAGTGAAATCAAGATGTTGAGTGAAAGCAATGATATGAACAGTTATGATCCGGATTTAATAATCTATTATTAAATTAAGATACTAATAAGCTACCTGCTCAATTTTAAAAAACAATTGCATCAATAGATATCATTAGAAAAGCTAAACACAATATTTTTACTGCTGAAATAACAACGATGAAGTGGTATAAGTGAATTTTAATGTTTTTTTAACTGTCGTTTTTAAGACAAAACTTTATCCAATTTACTTTTTCGATTTCTCATTTGTGATTCCCTTTCAGATTACTGAAAAGGGAGTGTATTTGGCTGCCGACAAAAGAAGTACAACTTAGCATAAACAAGAAGTAAGAAACAAATTTTTGATTCTTTGTATTAATACAAAAGAGAGTTCTGCCATACAGAGAGATGGGAAAACGTATGTGGGCTTCAACATGGAATAATAATATCACTGATTACATTAAAGCTGATCAGCTTATTTTTAGCTTCAACCTTTTAACTATTTCTACAAACTCTTTACCCATCAACGATGAGTCCTAACACTAATAATAAATAAAAATAACTAAACACCTTTGTTTTTTGGAAAATTGGCCAACGACAGTACTTCATCACATTTGTTAGTTTATGTCATTATTTTTATTAGCATATGGTAAATGTCAGGGAGTTTGTTAGGTGGTTTGTATATAGTTTATGGTGTGTAATTTATTGTTGTCAAAGTTTTTATTGCTCTTAAAATACTTCACAGTATTCTTCTCTGTAGCTTTAGATTTGTCCTCAAAGTTTCTATGCATCAGTGCATCAGGTTTGAGTGACTAATAGTCAGTAATATCCTAATTAAAACTGTACATGCTTTTCTATGATCAGACAGTACTATATATTTTTAGTTTGTTTATTTGTGTGTGTGCGCACCTTCGTTCACGTGTGAAACATCCTTTTGCTGATAAAAAATAATAATAATAACAACAATATAAAATAATACATGGGATGATAAAGTATAGGCATTTCTGTCGCCTTTTGAACTTTTACTTAAGTACACATGTAAAGGGAGGCCTTTTACTTGAGTAAAATCTTACTTCATTATCAAATACTCTGATTATACCTCTCTGGTATTTGTCCTGTGTCAGAAGAGAAGAACTGACCAGTATCAGGGTGAGGTGGAGACTCTCTTCTTGCATTTAATGAACAATAAACAATGACTCACACAAACAATAAAGTTGAGTCTTAAGTAAGAACTTTTTTTTGCTATTTACCCTTAAACATACCAAGCATCATTTTTTACGTAGTTACAAAACACTGAGGAGAAAATAATGAACTTTAAAATTTTTATTTCACCCCAGCTTTAAATGTTAAAATTTTCCACTGTACTGAAATTATATCTTCAGTAAATTGTGCCATCACTCATCATTTGCTCATCAAAAGTGATGTGAAGAACGTTTTGCTGAGTCAGACATTTTGCAAAAAGTTTACTGTGCACAGGATGCTTTGACCATTGACTGCAAAAAAGTGTGGAAAGTTTATGATTAGTGTTTGATAATGCAACAGAAATGCAAATTTGAAGTGGATTTAGGTCAAATTGTGATGTCTATTGCATGCACTCCATAGTAAGAGCAGGCATAAATGACCTGATGTTGGTTCCTGCTAATATACCTAATATACAAACGGACATTGTTAAAAAATATTCTATAAAATCAATGAAGAGCTTGTTTGCTTTCAAAATGTATTTTTCATTTTTAAAAATAAAATACAATATTGTACATTTAATAAGCATTTATTAAATCAAATTGGCATACTGCAAAAATAGTTTTTCATCAATATGAGATTATTATACTGCACTGTTATCTATGTACTTAGTGATTTTGTTTATGTCACAAAAATCTGCCATATTAAAAAGGCATGTTACAAAACACTATGCATATAAATGCTAGCATCATATTAACAGAAACTCAGAAATGCTGAAAAGTGCATGGGGAGTTTAACTGTATTCTCCACACACTCCCACTGACTTCCCGTCCCACTCAGAGGTGGAAAGACACTTGACAAAGAAGTGGCCAAGATCATGCTTGGAGATGACTCGTCCTCGCAGCATGTTTTCAGTGACGGTGTACTTTTCAGTCAGTGGATGGTTATCTGCAGAGGTGGCAGAGATGTTTATTAACAGCGATTACAACATGGTGTGTGCATAAAACACGCTTTAGTTGAGAATTTGCTGTACAGGTGAGGGCAAATATTTGCCTGAAAATTATCATTAGGAAAAAACAAATTTAAAAGTATACTTAAGACTTTTAAGATGTCAAAATATTAATACAGTTAAACCTTAGACTGCGAGCAAAATTCGTTCTGGAAATGTGCTTGTATATCAAAATACTTCCCCATGAATTTCCCCATAAGAAATAATGGAAACTTGGATGATTCGTTCCACAACACAAACATATTCATATAAAAATAATTAAGAGGGTGAGTTAAAAACTATTCGCAATCCAGTTATATTGCGGGCCAGGAGTAGCTCAGTGGTTAAGGCATTGGATTACGGTTCGGAAGATCCCAGGTTCAAACCCCACAACCACCAAGTTGCCACTGTTGGGCCCTTGAGCAAGGCCCTTAACCCTCAACTGCTCAGATGTGTAATGAGATGAAAGAAAAAAAACAAACATGTAAGTCGCTCTGGATAAGAGCGTCTGCTAAATGTACGAGCCTGGGAGTAAAGGCAGAGTATGGAACGGGAACATCCTTAATCGTCGACCAAGAAAAAGTTCAGTAGTCAACCATCAGCTGGAAAATTGATGCTTACAGTTTTCTGGAATTCTCAAAGGCCAGCATTGACTCATTATTAAGAAAAAGGTTCAAAAATAAACAGTGCTCGTTACAGTGAGATGCATATTGGAGAGCTGTCGACAATCAAAAACTTCATTTTGAGGTGTTAAAAGAATCCTCCCTAAAGTTCTGAGGACCCTACGAGGATGAAGATACACTGTTGATGATTAAATGAAGACAGCAGAGCACTCGTGCCTCATGAATTGCAGCTCAGCCTAAAAAATATTTTTCTAAAACCTAATTAAAATTAATTCTGCAGCCAGAGTCCGGATATTTATTTTTTTACTCATCCTCCAATCTTTTGTTCATCTCTCCAGTAGAAATACAGAAATTTGTAAAAATCCATAAACACAAATTGTATTTTCACTCACTCGGGCAAATCCAGTCCTGCAGGCACAGTTTGGTGATTTTGTTCAACACAGCTGATTCAATTAATATGTTAATTGCCAGGTTTGTTACTGTAGGTTGGTTTAAGTGTGGAGAATTACAAACTGTGCTGGACTCTGGCCCTCCAGGACTGCAGTTGGAGTGCCATGATCTAAGCCCTGTGTTTGTTTAACCCTTGCACAGTTTAACAAACCTACCAAAAATTTTTTTAAACTGGGGAAAGTAACATTCTGATTGGCTCCTTCATTTCCAAACGGAAACACCCAGTCATAGTTTATCCTCTCTCAGTCTCTGATTGTCTGGTTTTGTGGCACGTAACCAGGTTGTGCAAACACAGGGCTGATTTGGAATGAAAAATGGAATGTTCAGGAAACATGCATGAGAGTTCAAGTCAAATGGGGGCTTTTGATTGTGAAGAATAAGAAAACACAGTTATGAGATTAACCTGTTATATAACTTTATGTCTCTATATAATCCCCTGCTGCATTAATGCACTTATCCGTTTCACTAGTGCTTGGACACCATCAAGGTAGAAAGTTCTCTCGGTTTGCCAGAGAGATGCCATGATCAGGCTGCCTGCTTCATGTCTGAAACGCTAGCCTCTAAGGAACTCCTTTAATGGCCCAAAAATGTGGAAATCGCTTACAGAGAATATGTGGCAATAACTCCCAGACGAGCTACAGAAAATCGTACAATGAATGCAAGAACTGTACAAGTAGGCAGGGCTGTTAATATCGATTACTGTACCTGCAATGTGTGGAGGCATCACTGCTACATAATCCAGTCCAGACTCTTTCAGCAACTGGTACATGCGCTCATGGTCTTCAGTTACAGGAGCCAAGCGAGGAGGAACCTTTGCTCGGTCCCACAGCAAAAACGCTATGAACAAATACAACATAATGATTTGCAATTCATATTAAATAATGTATTTCAAATATATAAACAAGTCATACCGGACAAGCAGACGATCACTTTGCGGATACCGCGGGATTTCATGGCCTCCAGAATGTTGCGTGTGCCGTCAGACATCATGGTGGTAGGACCTACAGATCAGACATTTTTATATTAAAACTACTGCCTATTTTTTTTATCAAACAATGTGTGATCAAACAGTGATTTCCTAAAAAGTGAACTGTATAGTCAGTGTTTTAGATATGAAAAACAAATATGTCCATATTTATTAATTTAACGCTAATAACTGTATACACACAGTATAACTAATTTAATGGTAAGAAGTTTTACTTTATTAAAACTCTTTTACTCTGATGCTGTCACACTGTAAGTGGGGAACTGTAACCCATCACAGTTGCAATGGCATTTAATTTCATAAAAGACATGGACCCCATTTACCGGGTTGTGATTTAAAAAATAAACTAATTCTATATACTGTATATGTTACCTGTAATATAAAGCAGCCTTTTGTGATTAGATAATTGCACATGTCCATGCCACAATTTTTATGTGGTTATTTTGCTTCACTGATTTGCATTGAATCTGAAGATGGTGCTGTTTTTATGTCTACATTTTACAAAGTTCATTCTAATAAATGCAAATAATGCATACTTTTGTATGCAGAACAATAAACAATAATTCATATAATTTTTATCAGCCAGCCCTGGTTGGAAATAATTTTAAAAAATACACGTTGCCTGGTCATTTTCTGATGTTTGATGACCTTGACCTTGACCTAGTGCTTTAGTATTTGTACAAGGTCACAATTTTTGCATATTTTCCTCTGTGCACTCAGTCAAACATGGTGGAGCCAGTGTTATAACACGGGCATATACGAGTGCCAATAGGACTGGATCACTGATAATACTAATAATATGACTGTTAACAGAATGAAACAGAAAGAATTCAGAAATGTACAGAGCTGTATTTTCTGTTCAGACTCAAGTTAAATGCTGCAAAATGACAGTGACATGAGTGTGGTTCACAGTGAAGAAGGGTAATGGATGGATGATAAAATATTATGTGAGAAACCAAACAAAAAGCTTCCTAAGGATCATTCACTTATAATATTTATGATAATATCTTATTTATTCACATCTTGACTGCTTCAGGGCAAATCCACTATGGTGGTGTACAGAGACGAAAATATAAATAGTGTGTACTTGTCCAAACACTTATGGACCTCAGTGTGTACCGCATTGCTGCTGTGTGTTTGGCTGTTTAAATAACTTCTCCATGTGTTAGGTGTACAGCTGTTCTTACTAAAGTGGCAGTTAGTGCATGTGGTTGATAACTGATAATTCCACTCATCTTTTCCACTGGGAAATTTAAAGCCCCAGTGTGTTGTCCAGTCTCATGTTTGAGTTGCCTGATTACTTAAAATTATTAATTAATTAATATTAACACCAACTAAGAATATATTAAAGAGTATATTAATTCCCAGCGAGGAGACAAGTTTTTTTTGTCTCTTTGTCAGCCAGCCAACTACGAAAAAAAGCTAACTGGCCCAGAGTGCAAGATTGGGTGTGTGTCCTGCATCCAGGGTGTACCCCGTCTTAAATTACCTGGGATAGCCACAGGATAGGTGTTCTAGATTATATGTGGAAAATAAATATCTAGAGCCACCTATCCACAAGAAGATCTAACCTGAATGGATTTCTAAAATAATTTTAAGTCATATTCGTATATTCATGAACGTTTATAACCGTCACTGTTAACCACATAGCTCACTAATATGGCAGGACATTCGAGAGCCTCTTTCAGAGCATTTAGAAATCTACAGAGCTGGGTGCCTACTAAGAAATGTTTAATGTATGAACCAAAAGGCACAAAGTCCAAGCTCCTTCAAACTGGGCCAAAACAACACCTGGCGGGTCAGGATAATAAATGATTTAATGTCGTGGTAGCATATCAGTGTACTCCCCATATGTTCTTTCTTTGTTTTCTAATGTGTTAGCTCAAATGCTAGAAATTCACTACTACCCACTTTGGTGAAAATAAGTTTTTTAATTCAATAAAAAAAAAAAAATTGTGACACTCTGACTCACTAAGATCGTTCCTTGTGCCCAGGATGATGATCACAGCATCCTGACCCTCCAAAGTCTTCTTCACATCGTCTTTGTTAAGGGCGTCTCCCACCACAACTCGGGAAGCCTTATGGTCAGCGGGCAGCCTGGACCGGTCCCTCACCAACACAGTGATACTATAACCTGGAACAAAAATAAGGAAAAACATGTTGAATATCACACCAATGTGTGACTTCAGCATCAGCCTGAATGGAAATAGGGCTCGGAGATGTCTTTAGGTGTGTATGAAACCATCTCTTTTATTATACTGCCATTTTTTATTTTGTTAATGAGGTTTCTGAACAAAAGCTAGACACAAGTCTTACAAGGAAGGCATGTGTCACCTGCCCAATGAACTTTCTACATGTTTTTATTGTGTACAGGGAAAAAGTGATGCTATTAGAAAATGAAATAGCTTGTGCACATCCATGAAGGTTTGTAAAATTCCCACAAACGGTTTCAGAGGAGTTGCAAAAAGAGGAAAAGTGTGAGACGATGGACGATTGTGCAGCCTCTGTCTATGAGTGATCCCTATGTGTCTCCCATGCTTTGCATTAGACAGAATTACCTTGTGCAATAGTTGTGCATAAAACTTTGTGTTTTAAGTGCGAGTAATTAGATAACACTGAGTAGCACAGACTTGTAGTAGACTAGAAAACGCAGATAATATAAAAACACCAGACACTTTTTAGAGACAGTGGTGAAAGCTTCATGTACAAAGCAAAGTTTTTACAAAATGTCTGACTATAAATGCAAATGAGGAGCGATGGCACAAGGTACCAGGGATGTCATTTCAGTACAGTGGAAAATTCCAGCATTTAACTACTGGATGCTCTATTAAATTGTATGAGTATTTATTGGTTGTAAGTGGCAAGATGGCACAGTTTACTCCTACATTCAAATTATAGAGCAGACTTTCTGTGCATGTTTTCCTCATGCCCACATTAAAGCGAGTGAATGTGTGTAAATTCAGATCTGAATCCACCACAACCCTGAGCAAGAGAAAGTGTCTATTTAAGGTGAATGAATGAACTGCATGAATTCATCATATTATATTTTTATTTCTGATTAGAAAAACACTTATAAAAGAATAATGGTGATGTTCCCTGACAGATATTGAATTAAATGTGGACCACCCTCTCTGGAGCGAACAGATAAAAAGGTAAACTGATTGTTCAGTCTTATCACTGCGACTTGCTGTGCACCATGACTCAACAAAAAAAATGTGTTTCAGAAACGTCTGCATGAAAGCTGTGTCACGAGCAGAATAAACAGCTGAAATAAAAAAGTAACAAGGACTCGATTCTGATTGTTCAGCATCTTAAAACAAACTACCTGGTGCTGAATTAACTCAATGTGCTAGAAAACCTGCAGTGTTTGTAAAAGTTAAGAAAATGCTCCAAAAAGGGGTGTGTGTGTGTGTGTGTGTGTGTGTGTGTGGGGGGGGGGGGGGGCATAAAAAAAAAAGTGGAATAAAAAAAAAAA
>JAQMYJ010000038.1:21678279-21690709 GCA_030014305.1 Clarias laeviceps
TAAGTGACAAAAGTTTTGTGATAAAAAAAGTGGAATAATAAAAAAAAGTGGAATCAAACTTACCATGTCAGTTTGATTCCACTTTAGGTAAACCGTTTAAAGGGTGAAATGTGTTAGACTAATACATTTAATGTAGCTTCCAAACTTATTAATATCAGTAATAAAATTATAGAGGTTATAATAGAGTTTATATCTTTACATGAATATCACATGCACACCTCTTTAATGATTTTCCAGTAATGCAGAAGGTGTTATTGCGCTGATAATGCTGTTATTAAACTATTGTTATTAATAGTACAGAAAATGGCTCTTACCTGCTGCCACTGCAATAGGTAACGTCGCCAAGCCCGTCATTCCGGTCGAGCCAAATATCGCTACGTTTTTTACCGAATCAGACATTTTGCTGTGACTGTAGACTTTATTCCAGTGAAAACCAACAGATCTAGGACGTTGCGGTCTTTATCAGGAGCGCCTCTCTTGTACCCGATTCAGTTCAGTCAAATGCGTTTCACTCTAGTCACGTGAGACTAGCTGGTCCTGGCGGGCGGGGAATCGCGTGACGTCATCATCTGAGACGGAAGTATAATGTTTTTTTAAACGTTAACCGATTTACGAAATCTTATCGCGACTGCATAATGCACTAATTTTACCTCATAATAATTATAGTTTAAAATAAAAAAGTGTATTATTTAAATGTACATTTGTTCTGATTTCCTGTTGTTGTTTGTATCAATTCAACGATTTTAAACTATAATAACTCCTATTTCATTGTATGAAATGCCTAAATCCCCTCATATAACTGTTTAAACATTAAGCAAAGAATCAAATTTTATAGACGTGAGTTAGGAATATTTACATCAACATTAAACCTCTAGCAGCGGCTTCATAGCTCAGGGGTTAGAGCACTGGTCTTGTAAACCAGGGGTCGCGAGTTCAAATCTCGCTGAGGCCTGCCTTTATTTCTGTTTAGTAATACTAATCATTCTGGGTACAGTATACTACACTATCGCATCCCGCGGATCAACTCTGTGCTTAGAACTACCATGTTTGCATACTGCATTTCATCCAACATGTAATAATGATCAAGAATGTACTGTATGTAAATTCTTTAAGTCAAAGTACATTTTATTGCATCATTACATGTATGTATGTACTGTATGTGCATTACTATAACAACATAAGATTTGCTCTTGCCTTTTATATGTTTAATAATTGTGTAGGCTGTGATGTGACAATAAATCTGTATCTGAATAACTCTTACACTTAACAAATAAGTTAAGGTCATGACTCAGGAAGGTCAGGAAGGTGTTTAATTCATGGGTTAAAATTATTCTCCATGTTCCTAGATCCACTCTTTTACAAATTGCGCCAGATTAATTCTGCTCTTGGCATTGGCTTCCTGGAATATGTCAGAATATGCAGGTTTTAATAATTGGACAGTTCTTAACCCAATTCCAATAATTTCTGCAATTTCTCCTTAGTTTTTCCTTGATGAAGGACAATAATTTTACCTGCCTGAAACACAGTAATATCTTTTTCATTAGCACAGGATGGTTGCTTAGGAAATCAAATGCTACTCACTGCATTAGGTAAAAATAATTGTTGCGTGCTGAAACACGCTAATCACTGCAGTATCCAATTAAAGGCTTTTAAGTGTCTGTTTATTTAAATGCCAATGGCAAAATCAACTCTCAACAACTCTTTGTTCACGTTTTCAATGGGCTTTAGAAGAAAGCATTCACCCATTGTGTATTATTGGTCAACTGATTTTGAAGTATGAGGTGCTCTTAAAGTTAATAACCCTGTTAGAGGTTGAGCATCCTCTGACATGAACTTGCATAAAAAAATAAAAAAATTAAAACTCCTGGGTAGCTCCCAAAAATTGCTTGTAGATGCATTTATACACGTGTATCACATAAGTCTTCATTTCATTCACTTCAATGTAAGTTTAAAAGGCTAATCATAATTACATGAGCCAGTGCAATTACATACAGACCAGTCATAATTTCACTGCATGGTGAGTGCAATATACCATGCCTGGCTAATTAATCTGCAGCCATCTCTTACTTATTTACCTTTACATACCTCAAATCAACTACTTGTTTATACTGTTCTGCTTCTGCAATCAGGTCTTTCTCTCTATTAAACAATTAACTATTGTACACACGTCCAATATTTTTTATTAGGAAAATAGGTACAATATTTTTATTTAGCTCTTTAACCACCTACCAACCATAATTTCATTCATCATTCATTTATTCATCTCATTATTATCTAGACACATTTTTCTCACGCATACACACTTCCATAAATTTTCTTTTTTTTTTTTTATTTCTTTCTTTTTAAAATTTATTTCATTTTTGTGAAGCTTCTTTGAGACAATGATCATTGTTAAAAGCTCTATATGAATAAAATTTAATTTAATTTAATTTAATTATATTATGGGACATTAAGGACAAATACTTTGGACCAGACTGGCTCAATAGAAAATACTGAAATGAAAATTAGTACAATTAAAATGATTGGCCTAAAATGTTTTAACCCTTCAAACAGTGATCTAAAGGTTTACACCAATAGGGGAATGAGGCTTTCATATTACAAATTATGACAGTGTCAAGAAGGCTTTGTACGATGATGGACGCAAATTATTAATTTAATAAACCCCTTCCTTTTAGACTGTGGTGAGACTGTGGTGTCTCGTGGCCTGAAATTGTTTATTAAACGTATGGTCTCTTAGAACGTTTCTCAAAATGTATTTAAAAAGCCTTCCTGCCTTTACAAATGATGTAGTAGCGAACAGCGAGCGTAACTAGAGCCCTCTACTGGCCAAATGTCCTATCTGCTGAAATCATTTCAGTTGGAACAGCGAAACGGTAGACCTGTATCTAATTAAAACGCCCTCACCAACAGGGCGGCGCCAGACACACGTCATCCCTGATCAACGTCATCGTCACGTAGGATAGCAGTCGAAGCTGGAGAAAACAGCGGGCCATGTTGGGAGGTGAATTTTTTAGGATGGGGCTAAAGTTTAAAGCAGTGGAGGAAAAAAAACACACACAATAAAGCATTTCCTTGAAAGAAACCGAACGTTCGAATCGAATGGAGAAATCACTTCCGTTATCCGTGTGACGTAACTACGGTGAGTGAAAAGGACCAAATGCGTTATAGAAAATAAGTTAGCGGCAGTTTAAAACCTGGATAGACGTCAAATGTAGTTAGTTTGTACGAGATAATTTTTTTTTTTATGTACTAAACTTGAAATAAACTGCATATTAAATTACGATAGCATTTTCATCTATGTTACACAGATATATTCCGAAAATAGTTATATCTTTAAAAAAATATTTGTATAATACCTTACACAGTACATGGCATAGTGGTTAGCACTTTGGCCTTGCACCTCCAGGGTCTGGGTTTGATTCCCGCCTCAGGTCTGTGTGCGTCGAGTTTGTATGCTTTGCCTGTGCTTGGTGGGTTTCCTCTGGGTATTCTGGTTTCCTCCCACAGTCCAAAGACATATAGCATAGTTAACCTGGCGTTGCCAAATTGTCTGTACAGATAATGTGTGTGCTCTGTGATGGATTGGCACTCTGTTCAGTGTGTACCCTTAGTCTTCTGGGATAGGCTCCAGGCACCCACAACCCTGTACACAAAATAAGGGGCATGGAAGATGAATTGAATGTCTTATACATGTATTTTGCCCCTGCGATGGATTGGCACCCTGTCCAGTGCTCTAAGTCTTCTGGGATAGGCTCCAGGCCACCTGCGAAAAACTCTTTTTTTTTTTTTTTTTTTTTTAAATTAACAAAAAAAGCTTGTGCTAGGTTTTCTGCAAAGGATTGAGAGTGTACCCAGCCTTGTGCCCTAAGTCTCCTGGAATAGGCTCCAGGCCACCTGCAACCCTGAATACAGGATAAAGCGGTATTGCCGATGAGTGAGAGTGAGTGAGTGAGTGTGTTAGGTTTTTATATCCTAGCCTGTTAGCGGACCCTGTCTGTACTGTTGTTCCTCAGAATGGCAGTTGCGAATCAATGTAAGGCAAAATGCAAAATGCCATGCCAATTTCAAACTATTACATTCATGGTATCGCCTATAGTTGCCACATAATATTTTCAACAAGGTAAAACTATTCATAATGTCAGTTCAAGATCTGATTGTTTAGTCAGATATACAATATATGGACTAAAGTATTTGGCCAAACCTGTAATGACATTGTATACAAATACTTTTAATGGAGTTACATGGAGTTGGTCCTCCTTTTGCATATATAACAGCTTCCACTCTTCTTTGATGGCTGTCCACAAGATTTGGAGTGTTTCTGTGCTTGGCTCGCAATCTCTGTTTCAGTTCATTCCAAAGGTGTCATCATCTAACCATGGCTTTATAGTCCTTGTTTTGTGCACTGGGACACAATCATGTTGGAATCAAAAAGGGCATTCTCAAGTCTGTTGCCACAAGATGTTGCCAGAGATGTCTTGGTATGCTGAAGCATTAAGTTTGTCCATCACTGGGGATAAGGGACTTGATTGAAACACCTGAAACACCTCAATTCAACAGGTTTGGCCAAATACATTTCTCTCTCTCTCTCTCTCTCTCTCTCTCATATACTGTATCGTGGGTAAAATCATTATTTGAAGAAATGTGTATAATTTTTATTATAGGTTTATTGAAAAGGAAAAAAAGCAGACAATATAAAGGTTATAAATAGTCTTTCACTGAGGAAAATAAGTTTTTGATCCCCCCAAAAAAAACATGACTTAATACTTGGTGTAAAACCCTTGTTGGCAAGCACAGACGTTTCTTATAGTTGGTTTCCAGGTTTGTACTCATCTCAGGGTCCATCATCATTTTGGTCCACTATAATTTGCAGATCTTTCCTAAAGAGTTCTTGGCAAGTTTCAGCTCCCTTCATAAATTTTATATAGGATTAAGTTTTGGAGACTGGCTAGGTCACTCCATGACCTTAATGTGCTTCTTCTTGAGGCACTCCTTTGTTGCCTTGGCAGTATGTTTTTGGTCATTGTCATGCTAGAAGACCCATCCACGATCCATCTTCAATGTTGTGGCTGAGAGATCTGGCTCAGATTTTACAATAAACCCGTCCATTGGGCCCTCAATGCGGCAAAGTCGGCCTGTACCTTTAGCAGAGAAACATCCCCAAAGCATGATGTTTAGACTGTAGGGATGATGTTCTTAGGGTCATGGTCAGCATTTTTCTTCCTTCAAACACGGCAAGTCGTGTTGATGCCAAAGAGCTCAATTTTCGTCCATCTGATCACAGCACTTTCTCCCAATCTGTTCATTGGCAAACCGGCTCTGTACATGTGCCTTCTTGAGGATGGGTACCTTGCGGGGCAGCAGGATTTCAATCCATGGCAGCGTATTGTGTTACCAAGTGTTTGTTTGGTGACTGTGGCCTTGAGATCATTCACAAGCTCCTCCCATGTAGTTCTGGGCTGATCCCTCACTTTTCTCATTATTATCCTTAAGTCATTAGGTGTCATCTTGCATGGAGCTCCAGACCTTGGGAGATTGATGGTTATTTTGTATTTCCTCTACAAAAAGCTTATTTTTAGCTTTAACCTTTAAACTATTTCCACAAACTATTTTCCTGTCAACCACGCGTGCTAAGGCTCGCGACTCGAGCTCGTGCATCACGGGAGCGATTATGTTGCGCGTGCACGAGCACGCCGGCACAGCGCGGTAGGGCGGCGGGATTGTGAAGTCGGTAGCTACTATTCAGTACAACATTACAGTGCGGGATAACTGGATATCCGACTATCCCGGCTGCTATCCGACTGCGCGCACACACACAAGCACGCGCGCACACGCATACTCATACACACACTCGTACACGTTTCATGTTACCGCGCCTCTTCACCCTGCTCTGCTCGCGCATCCTCCGCTTGCGCTTTTTTTCCCTCTTCTTTCTTGCACTGCAACGATGCGGAGCGCAGCGGCTCCGTTCCAGCATCACTGACCGCATCAGGGTTTGTAAAAGCGCAAGACGGGCATCCTCAGGGCTGGGGCTGCAGGTACGAGCTGTAAGATGTGTGTGCATGGGTGCTTGTGTGTGTATGTGTGTGTATGGCTGCTCATCCATCTATATGTGTCGTTGTTACATTGAGGATGCTGCAGTCATGTCTGGGCCCGATTCTGCTGTCCATGTCTTATCACTGGATGCTAATGTTGATCTATACTAGGGATCACGGAGGTGTTGCACACTGAATACACTGCATCTTTCTATCTGGCATATTCTCCCTTTTAATGAAGCTAATTTAAACAGCTAATAAAAGACCAGAATATAATGATTTCTGGTTATAAATATGCTGGTTTCATTTAAAAAAAAACATGGTTCTTCTTTGAAATAGCTATAACAAATTGAAATCCTTAAGGCTTGAAGGTTGTAGGCTGTATGGAAAAAAAAGGACAAAATGACTCAAGCTGAATCTCTCTCTTTTTTTTGTATCGGTCTGTCTTTGACATACATGTCTATTGTAAAGATTACACCTATCATGGTTATATTTTGTGCTATAAAATCTAAACTCCATTGAAACATCTCATATGAGGCTCCATTTTGGCCTCGGTTTGGTACACACATTAGAATTCAGCAATCTAGAGATAGTCATTCATTTTCATTCATGTGCTGAGGAAGCCCCAAATATACATCAACTGAGCTGTGTACTAAATGCGATCACACTTTATTCTGTAGTTATGTGATCACTTTTGCAACTTCAACAGCATTGGGTGTGTCTATTGCAGTAAAACTTAACAATGTGAAGTAGAGCGTTACTGAATTTGGCAACCTCAGACCATGTTTAATAATAATAATAATAATAATAATAATAAAGCGTGAGGAAGGTCAAGGGACAGACACTTGAGGAGAAAATCAGTTGTGTTATTTTGTTGCAGAAAAGAAGAACTGGGTCGACATGTATGCTTGGCAAGACACACTCACTCACATGCACACACAAAAAAAATCTAAACTGCAGTGGTTCAGTATTGATTAAAGTAAATTTTAAGTGCAGAAGGGCACATCTGCAAAAAAGGCATTCAATCTACTTAGTCTGAAGCATCGGTTTAGATCAAAAATGGGTTTTTATAATCCTGTAGGTTCATGCAGGCTGATCCTTTACACAAAGCATACTGTACAATGATAATAATAATAGGTGGTATTCTATATATCAGATTTCTCAAACCAGAGGTTTGGTAATAGAACCAGCAGATCACATCCCATTAAAGTGATAATATTCATTCATTTTCTATAGCGCTTATCATGTACAGGGTTGTGGGGGAACTGGAGCCTATCACAGGTGACTTTGGGCACGAGACTGGGTACACACTGGACAGTGTAAAAATGTATTGCAGGGCGCACACTTACTAAGGGCAATTTGGGAATGCCAATTACCTACCAACCTAATCTGCATGTCTTTGGACTGTGAGAGGTAACTGGAGGAAACCCACCAAGCAGATAGAGAATGTGCAAACTCCATGCCTACAGACAGACCTGAGGCAGGAATTGAACCCTCGCAGCTGGAGGTGTGAGGCCACAGTGCTAACCTCTACCCTACTATGCCGCCTAAACTTTAAATTGTGGTTCCCAAATTCAATCAATAAGCCATACTGTTTGGTTTAATAACCATACAGTATGGCTTATTGATATAAAATAACAAAGCAGCTACATATTTGAAATAATATTCTATCCACAAACGTACAATTCTATCATCTTACTCATCTTCAGTGATAACATTGTACTGTGGAAGGAAGTGAAGCGAGCCTCAAGATGGCCACTATTGCTGTTTTTTTTTTTTTTTTAATAGCTGATGTACTTTTTTATGTCCATTTTTATAGACAGTAGTGAGTCAGAGTGTGAGAAACCACACATGCAAGTCTGTGTGATTTGAGAAACCGCTTGACACAGCAATTTGTGGTGAGTGTGTGATGATAGATATGCAGTTTTACAATCCTTAATTGATGGTCATGAGATTAAATATACTTGCTGGAATGAAAGGATGAAGACAACAAACATCAGACACTTTACATGTCTTGGGTAATTAAGTACATTAAATATATTTAATAACATTATGTACATTTTATTTTTCCTGAAACTATTAAAGATTAAAAAAAAGTTCACATCTATCAGAAGCAGATTGTAGTAATAAAATACATGATCGCAAACTGAAACAAAATTGGACTTCCTTATGAAAAACATTAAGAAAGAAAAGGCTAAAAATACAAAATAACTAAATCATGATAGGGAAAGCATGTACACCAGTAATTTTGTCACTGTTTTGTTGTTTCTTGTGCTGTATTGCAGATTTATTAAATATTAATTGATTAAGGCTTGCAGTGAGCATCAATCTAAGCTGATAGCTAAAATCTTCTTTTACTTCATAGTTACATAGTTTACAATTGTACAAATCAAACTGTAAAAACCTTGCAAAACATGCCTTGGCTAATTGCTTGCCTTGTGTAGGCTATATTTTCTTTTTGCTTGAGGATTCATTTTTAAAATGGTAGATTCTGAGACCCAGGGACAAAGACATGTCCTCAGCTGGCTGACCTGAGGAAATGACAGCCTTTGTATTTCCTCCATATTTCACATATTCATTGATGTAATATGACATGTTTTTTTTTTCTGCAGGAATAGAGATTTGCTGGGCTAAAACAATCCAAACAAAAGTAATAATAACAGTATTATAAAAAATGAGAAACATAACACTCACAATATTTTTTGCTTTTGATTACTGATACATGCTAGGAAATAGAAGAAACTGAACATAATTTGAAGCAGTGATGGCTGCAAGTGATGAGTGGTGAATCATCTTACCTGTAATCGAATAAAATACTGAGAAATTGTTATATGAATATGGGATTTTTTTGGTTTCACACACATACAAAAAACATTTTAAAGATTCCTCATGCATTACACATGACATTTGTGGTTTCTACACATTCACTTTGGCTCTTTAAAGTGTGAAAACTGTCAGTAGTGTAGTGGGGTGAGAAAGATGTTGTCATCCTCTATTTTAATGTTGAGTTTTGATTGGTCTGGCACCTATTAGCTGTTTTATTTTGTGTGTGCACGCATGTGTGTGCACGCATGTGTGTGTACGCATGTGTGTGTATTTGAAAAGTGTGTGGTTTCATAAGTATGAGGACTTGCAACTTTCACACCCCAGGTTCTAAATCATGGTTCAAAGGTTCAAATTTCTAAATCATAAAGATGAATTTGAGTTATTATGTTATACCATGGAGGCACGGTGGTATAGGGGTTAACACTGTGGCCTGCATCTCCAGGGTCAAGGGTTCGATTTCTACCTCGGCTCTGCGTATGTATGAGTGCATGTTTTTTTCTCCAGTGTCCTCCCACAGTTTAAAGACATGAACTTGAAATTCGAGCAATAATTTATTAGTCTTATTTTAGGGTACCATTAGGGTTCATTCATTCATTCATTCATTCATTCATATAGTTTCTATGTCTAAAAAGACAAGTCATAAATTTAATCAACCCAGCTATGCAGTGCATAACTGTTAAACCAGTGATGTGAAGTTGCAGGCATGGAAGATTGCATCACATTTTTGCCTCATTTAAAAATCCTGATTCAAGGCTAAAATTTTTTAGGAAAAGAAGAAGGAAACCATGGGTGTAGTGCTTTACTACAGTTTACTACATGACTTTAATTCAGCTAAAAGAATTGGATTCAAGCTCAAAAATGGAAAATGGTAGCATTTAGAAGGGTTTGCATCTAGTAAAACTCACAGGAGAAAATCGTTGGAATTAGGTGAAGAACTTTCCAACACATTATTAAAATTTGATTGCATAGTGGTGAACCATCAACTTTGCAACGGAAATATGGTTGGAATCAATCCCTTTAATCCCTTTCTCATCCATGTATTAGCATGATTATGATATTTTGCTATCTGCTTAGCAGATTCTCAGTGCAATTAGATTCTTAAGAATCCAAATTTGGATGTAGCCTTCCCTAATTATTTGTACTTAGGTAAATGTTATTTTCCTTTGATATTACCAGCGTTATTTGTAGATCTAGTGTAAACGTCGAGTGGCCATAAGCTATACTGCCTTGTATTTTGGAAGTCTCTTGAGGTTTCTTGTATAGTATTTGTCTTTGCAGAGTGGGTACCCACTCCACATGCCACTCACTGTTGCTGAGGCTGCTTTTTTTTTTTTTACCTGGGTTCCCGCTAATCAATAGTTCTTGGGTTTGCAATAGATATTCCTTTCTTACAAACAACTGCTTTTCTAGACTTCTGTTGTATTATCTCCATAGTCCATATGAGTCAATGATAACCATGCTACAGGACTGGTGTCTAGTGAAAGGCAAGGGTAAGTATTATTAAGCTGTGTCTGACATGGACATCCGCTGCACCATGTGCTTGTATGACAGACTTGGATTCTGGCACTGAGCTAAATCTTGCCCATTCATTTAAACAGCTTGTTAGTCATAAATGCCCAGGTCCACTGATGAATGACCAGAAAAGCAAGAAGCCCATAACGAAGTCCGAGTTGCTCTCTAGGTCAGTGCTGTGAAACTTCTGCCTTTGACACAAACAAGATCCATTTTTAAGTATTTTTTAAGTTTATAACAGTCTACTGTACTGATAAATACAAATATACCAGTAAATAATGTATTTGTGTCATTTGCATCAAACAAAAAAGATTTAATTTCAGCTCGGTAAGAAATGAGCCCACATGCACTAGACAGTAGATTATATGGAAAGTGGAAGGGGTATATAGTATAATATATATATATATATATATATATATATATATATATATATTGGCTGTTCCCATGGGTTGAATGAAACAAGGTGGTAGGCACTGAGGTCTGCGTTTGACAAAGAAAATTAGACAATGAATTACTTGGCAAAAGGCATGGCTTCACTGAAATCAGTTATCCAGCTGCCGAGACTGTGCAATTTTATAGTCTTTCATTTCTCAACTCTTCCTATATACATGTAATCATTCATCCTTCTCATCATTTATATTGGATGAATACAAAGATGCTATACAACAGTGCAACTGCACAAGCAAGGTTCTTAAATATCAGCAAGTCTCCATTTTTAACTTTGCTAGTCTTGGCAGTGTTTAATGAGGACTCTGGTTCTGCCCCTGCCAGCTGGGATGCACCTACGGCACAAATCAAATGTGATATCCACCATAGAGGTGGCTGTAGCAGGCATGGATGTTTCAATATGTCCCATAGAATCAATGCACTGGACAGTTTTCTTTGTCACAGTGCAAGATATTTGTCAATTTGGAACTTGGGCAGGCCCAGGGTGGGTTACTCAAACGCTGAGTCCAGGCATGTTGACATGTCCCTAGTGAGGTTGTACACTGTTGCATGTTGCATTATTGTGTTCTATGCACTGGCACTAGATCTTACGTCCGCTGCTTGTTCCATCAGAACCTCCAATCTGCAGATATTGATTGCAGACATCTCTCTTGTGTAGGAGAGGGAAGGGACTTGTTCAAGATATAAGACAGTCTGGTGCAAGGTTGGTTTATATATGTATATAATCATTTGTGATTTGCACAATCCTCCCTACAAGTGTCATCGCTCAATTCCAATTTTTGTCCTCTGAAACGGCATGTATGCGCACACTGATATGTCTAGCAAAAAAATATATGCTTTGGGATTTTGCTCGGGAGGATGGCAAGCAGTTAGTTGGCTCTATTTGTTGAGGTCCTGAGCAAGGAAGAAAGCCTGATGCCTCACTTTAGCTGTTTTATCAGCTATTGCTTGCATTGCTATAAAATCCTCATGCTACCGGTGCTGGCTGGCATCAGTGAGTGCCCCATGCATGCACAGAGGCAAAAGGTCACATGAATTCCGCTACGCCCATTCTCATTCAGCTTACATGACTGCGTATCGGATATGTACTGTATCTGATTTAGGACCACATACATAAGTAACTGAAAAACATCAGATTTGGGTATTCAGACAACTCTAAAAAAAAAAACAGATCTGTGGCACATTAGAGTAAAAGATCAGAATTGAGACTCTTCAGGCTGATAATATAAATATAGCATATGGTCCTGGTGCCAAAGCAGCCGTTTACCAGGGGAGCACAGCAAAGCATTTGATTGGCCCTTACCTTCTGTGCTGAGATGGCACTAAAACAGCACCCACCACCACTAAAAACCTTGAAGAGTCCATAACTGAAGTGAAGAGGTAAGACACCCATGAATTGTTTTATCATGCTCATTGGATGCCAAAACCAGTGGAACCTGATGACAGCATTACTGTTCCCAGCTACACTACCGTTCAAACGTTTTAGAACACTTTCTAACTCCATGATGGTTCCTGATTTTTATTTATTTCTACATAGTAAAGGAATGCTGAAGGCGTCCAAAAATGCATTAATCTCCTTTGAACAGTTGATATTGAGATGTTTCTGCTACTTC
>JAQMYJ010000038.1:21699481-21712559 GCA_030014305.1 Clarias laeviceps
TGAGGATGGGTTCCCTGTTGAGTCTGGTTCCTCTCAAGGTTTCTTTCTATTGCCATCTCAGGGAGTTTTTCCTTGCCGCTGTCGCCGTCGTCCTCTGCTTGCTTATCAGGGACAGTCTTATTATTTTGATTCATACACATTCACATTTCATACAAACTTAAATAATTATTTTTATTGTGTAAAGCTGCTTTGCGAGAATGTCAATTGTTAAAAGCGCTATACAAATAAAATTGAATTGAATTGAATTGAATTAACCATTTACCTATGTCTCACAGCTCTACCATGAATGTACTATGAGGATACTCTGCCTGACTATATCATATCACCAGATATCATTTTTATTCAGGCAACATGTTGTGCTTTTCTTAGAGGGACTTCTTATGTGTTATACAAAGTCTCTAGAAGTCTATACAAATAATAAATGTGCTGTGCACCGTGTTCTGTGTGTGTGTGTTCTGAAATGCTTTTCTGTTCCTGATTTTCTGTGACAGATCCAAGTGATTAAAATTGAAACAGAGGACAACAGGGAGACACGCTCAGCTAAAGATGCCCTGTTACTGTGGTGCCAAATGAAAACAGCAGGGTAAGACTCATTTTCCTCACAGGCAAGTTCACATATGAAAGTTATCATATACACACTCAGTGAATGTTTAAGTGAATTAATTAAGGAACAGGATCACTTGCACACAGTAAAGGAACATTCCACTGTTTAAACAGAGAGTTAATCTTTTATTGAAAATCCCAAGTAAGGCTAATGCTGGAGTTGGCCTGAGAATAATTAGAATTTCATTTATTTATGCAAGAATTGAGAGGTGTGGTAACAAAATTGGATCCAGTAGATTATACAAATAGGATATCGATTAGCCATGTGAACATTATGTAACAATTCAATGACAAAGAGATATACAGATCAAATCTACAATGGTATTTTTTAAAAGTTTAATGCTATTATATAAAATAATAAATGTGTGCGGGGATGATGTTGATGACACTGTTGTAAGTAACCAGATAAAAAAAATAAGAATTCTTACACTACAAACTTGTAACAGCGATGGTCATTAAACCGAGACTTCCTTCCTGGTTTAAGTACTACAGACAAACTCAACCGGACACTACATGGAATAATATAGACTGTACAGTATTCTTTAATACATACAGTATGCAGAAAGAAGAATTCAAATGTGTGATAATGATATCAACTCTAATGTTACTGGAGAAAGGCATAGCAGTTATATTGACCAGCAAACCTAGAAATTCACAAATATAAGAATTTGTTAAAAATAGCCCATTTCCCACAAAACAGAGTTAAAGTATGAAAAAAACCTAATTTAATGATCTATAATATAATAAACCAGTATTGCAAGTA
The DNA here is from genome assembly GCA_030014305.1 of Clarias laeviceps. Lineage (NCBI taxonomy): Eukaryota > Metazoa > Chordata > Actinopteri > Siluriformes > Clariidae > Clarias > Clarias laeviceps. The sequence continues at coordinate 21,700,848 of JAQMYJ010000038.1, forward strand.
ACTAAAATGTATTCTGTATTTGTGCATTCAGGTATCCTGAAGTAAATATTCACAATTTCACCACATGCTGGAGAGATGGACTGGCTTTCAATGCCCTTATACATCGACACAGGTCAGGAAAAAAAACATGCAAAACATTGTTCTGTAATATTCATTCACCATTCCGTTTAAGAGGCACGCCTGTATATCTGCATCAATAAGTCAATCCCGTGGCAGCAGTACAATCTAAAGCAGGACAAGAACTTTAGTTAAGTTCAGCTCAAACATCATATTGGGGGAAAGTATGATCTCTGCAACTTTAACCGTGGCATGGTTGCTGGAGCGAGTTAGAGTATTTTAGAAACTGCTGGTCTCCAGGGATTTTCACAAACAATGTCCAGAATGTACACATGGTATGAAAAATAGGCAAGTTCATGTATGAGACAATTCTCTGGATGGAAATATATTGTTGATAAGGTCAGAGAGAGAATTGTCAGATTTAAATATAATATATAGAGTATCAGATATACTAACTCATAAGTATTTCATCATACACAAAACATCAATAATTGAGGTGGATAAGCTACAACAGCAGAAAGCCACATCGGGTTCCTGTCAGCCAAGAAAATGAATCTGAGGATATAATGTCCACGCACTCACCAAACTGGACAACTGAAGATTGGAAGACTAGTTGTGGTGAATCTGTGCCCATAAGAGCTTTAGATTCCTGCTTTGGCTGATATGAGTGGAACCTGATGTGACCTTCATGTCAAGGTTTGATGTGTGGTGTGTTCTGAAATGCGTTTCTGTTCACCATGGTTGTAAAGATTGCTTATGTGAGTTTCAACGGTCTTCCTGTTGGCTCACCCCAGGCTACAATTTTCAGATTTTTTGTTCTATGTAAACTAATGAGACTGTTGTATATGAAAATCCCAGGAGACCAGCACTTTTTAAAACATTCAAACCTTCCCATCTGGATTTATTATTGTTCATGATTGGCACAATTAGGATGCATTTTTGGACACTGAGATAAAGGACAGTGGTTTCTATTTTGTATCAATACCAATGTGAAGGAGCATGTGTTTTATATTACAAAATTTTTATTTTATATAAATATTTTTTCTCAAATACACATTTTATGTTTAGTACATACACTATACAAATGCTTTACCCTTTTTTTTCATTCATCAATCACCAACTTAATATGAATATCCTTCATGTTTCAGGCCCGATTTGATTGAATTTCACAAGTTGACCAGATCGAATGCTACACACAATCTGCAGCAAGCCTTCAACATTGCTGAGCAGAGTCTTGGACTCACTAAACTTCTTGATCCAGAGGGTACAGTTTAATCATCCACATATAATACCCTGCTTTATATTTTCATGGAATATATTAAACAACATTGTGCTTTTTCATTTTAGTTTTCAATAATTAACATATTTTATCTCTCAGATGTGAACACTGAGAATCCTGATGAGAAGTCTATTATAACATATGTTGTATCCTACTACCACTACTTCTCCAAAATGAAGGCTCTTATAGTGGAGGGCAAAAGAATTGGGAAGGTGAGAGGAATAATATCCAGGACATTCCAGGATATTTAATATGTCTTTCTCTTTATTTTATATGAACTTTAAAATATGTATTTTACAAATTTAATGTTACAGCTGATGAAAAGTTTTCAATCTTACATTTTATTTAAATTGCTGCCCTACATTTATTCATTTTGACATGTTTGATATGTGAATTGAGCCCATTAAGCTAACAGAGAAACAAATGGTTATGACTATAACCCTCTGTTCCCTGAGGGAGAGGAACGAGATACAACACATAACGTACGGGATATCACGCCCTCTCGTGTCCTGGCTGAAGCCTATATTCATGCCGTAAAGGCAGTCTGTGGTGTAGCCCCGTCTATACCTATAAGCCTTTAAAATCTGAGCTAGGAGGAGTGAGGAGTCTTCCTCCTAGGCCGACTGCCGTGGGTTTTGCCCGGGAGGTTGTTGTTTCACTGGGCGAGAACCCGAGGTAGCTGCCGGCGGTGGTCTTTTGTGAGGGGGCCGCGGAGTGGTCACATTTTGAGCCTGTTTGGGCTTTACCTCTCGTCGCGGAATGATGTCTCGCAACGCCTCAGCCTGTTTTCTCTTGAAGTCAAACTTTGCTTGAATGGCCGAGTGACTGGCCGAACAAACCCTAAGCAGACAGTGGTTCATCCAAGTAGATGGCCCTGTCTTTATCTGGGATGTCTGAGAGCATGAGCCATAAATGCCTCTGTTCTACCACTGCGCTTGCCATCCCCCCTGTCGAGGGAGAGAGCCGCACAACGAGACATGCGCAAAATGTAGTCTGTTGTGGTCCTGACCTCGTTAAGCAGCGCACATATCAGGCTCTCTTGAGGCACCAGTGAGCCGAGCTCTGCCAAGCACATTGCCTGATACATCTGAAGCAGCTTAACGGAATTGAGCGCATGAGCGGTGCCCGCTTGAGCGCCGCGGTAAATCTTCTCTAGCTGGGCAGAGGAGAATCTACAGTGTTTGGACGGAAGGACACTAGGGCCAGACACGCCATGATTATACGAGGGTGCCAAATAAGCGGCCATTGGCACTGATATGCGGGTCGACAATGGGAAACATGGGCAAGCAGTTTTTAACGGTTGTCGGTTCAGGAGGGAAAATAAATCCCGCGAACCTCTACGGTTTCTGAGCAGGCTGTGGGGAGAGCCACTCCACCTCCAGCTTCTCGGCTGCTTGGTGGTAGAGAGCAACAAATGAAGTGTCATCCCGAGAGGCTAACGCAGTAGCAGCGGAGCTCTGAGCAGACGGCAAAATTTCATGTTCGTCCTCCGACAAGCCATACATGTCCAGACAAACGTGACCCGTCTTTCCACCATTGAACGCCGGAGCTGGCGACAAATCGCACATGACTCAGTTAGTGCTCTCCTTGGAGAATTCCCAGACAGACGGGGCACGCTTTGTAATGGTCCTTCTCGTGCAAAGAGAAGCCGCACGCCTGAGGACAGAGGCGAACAGTGGACTTCTTCTTTGCCACATTAGCTTCTATGCTCATACTAGCTAGCACAGTTAGCCCGGCTAAACAGAAGCCAACCAAACTGAGATGTCGATAATGTTCTTACATACAGTGAACTTAAAGTCAGCGCTCCGCGGGTAGACGACTCACCAAATGAGGCTGTTGTCGCTAACACCAACAGGAACAAGCTGATTTTAAGCTCAGTCTTATAATGTGAAATGTAGGGTTGACCTAGAAAACTCTACAGAAAAGGTGTTCACAGTGAGGTGAAGCGCGTAAGATCTGAGAGTTTGACGGCCTTTACGGTGTGAATATAGGTGGCTTCAGCAAGGACACGAGAGGGCGTGATATCCCATGCGTTATGTGTTGTACCGAGTAAATCGACTGAAAGGGAACAAATGTATGTTGCACCATAATGGCTGTTAGATTTTTGACATTCATGTGACATTAAAATAAATAAATAAATAAATAAACTTAAAATTATGAATTTGCAATGACGTGATGGTTTTTGTATGCAGGTGTTGGATAACGCCATAGAAGCAGAGAAGATCATTCAGCGTTATGAAGGTCTGGCCTCGGAACTGCTAGAGTGGATTGAAAAAACCATTAGCATCATTAGCAACCAGAAGTTTGCTAACTCGCTAACAGGAGTACAACAACAGCTGCAGGCCTTTACAACCTATTGCACCATTGAAAAGCCGATAAAGTATGTAGTCTATGTAGTTTTACATATTCAAACACACAAACATTAGCTTTAGTATTTAGCAATTTTAGCATACATTGATTTCATCAAACAGCTTTAGCAATTCTCATGCTAATCCTACAGCTAATGGTAACTATTAGCCTATAGTTAGGGTGGTCCTATTAGCACTTTGTATATTTTGCTTGTGCCAACATTTCCTGTTAGCACTTGGTATATTTTGCTTGTTTTCATACAATTAATTGTGAAAACCCTTTTTTTTCTGGAAGGTTCCAGGAGAAAGGGAATCTTGAGGTGCTGCTCTTTACCATCCAAAGCAAACTTAGAGCCAACAACCAGAAGCCATATGTGCCTCATGATGGAAAACTTATTTCTGACATCAACAAGGTAGAACTAGTGAGGTAGAACAGTGGTAGTTTGTGATATTAAATGTCCGTCTGAAATCTAGTAATCTAGCTATCAGTCAATAGCTTAACAGCTGCACCATTAGAGTTCAGCAGTAACTGTCATGTTCAAAGGTACATATCCACTCTTAGTTCTATGTGTTTTTTTGTGCAAAAACACAATAAAAAAATCATCTGATCATAATCTACATGTTAGTGCAAATACGACTTCAAACGAACAACAACAATTTTTTTTTTTTTCTTTGAAATAATTTCTTTTACAAAAATAACAAACAAACTTGTGGGCAATTCCAAGTTCCCCTTACTGTTTTCACAGGATTTAAGAGGGTAGGTTGCAGCCAGGTGCTGCTAATTATCAGCCCTTGATTAAGTGATTACCAGGTGTGTAGACCTCAATAAAAGCAGAAGTTTGGGCACAATTAGAAGAAGACTGAACATGTATGATTTATTTGCAAAGGTTGCCAGGAGAAAGCACGACAAAGCACAAGACTTCTGGAACAATGTCGTATGGACAAATGAAACCAAAGTGGAGTTGTTTGGCCTGAATTATAAGAATTTTATTTGGGGAAAACCAAATAAAACTTCAACAAAATGGAAAAACATTTTTTTTGGCAGAAACACCTCATACCGACTGTCAAGCACAGTGGTGGAGGGGTGATAATTTGGGCTTGCTTTGTAGCCATAAGACCTACGCACCTTTCAGTCAATGAGTCAACAATGAACTCCTCTGTATATCGAAGGATTCTAGAGGGAAATATGAAGGCACCTGTCCGTCAACTAAAGCTTGGGTGATCTGAAGCACACCAATAAATCAGAATAGCTTAAAAAGAACAGAATCAGGGTTTTGGAATGGCCTAATCGAAGTCCAGACCTCAACCCAGTTGAGATGCTGTGGCAGGGCTAAAGAAGAATGGGCCAAAGTTCCTCCACAAGGATAAAGTCATACAGGAAATCAAGTTATTGCTGTAATGGTGGATCTACAAGCTGTTGAATCATGGAGTATACTTAGTATTGCCCACATGTTTCTTTTTGGCTCATCTGTGGTTGTTTTTGCCTAATACTAAGACCCACTATGATCATATGATTTTTTATTATTACACAAAAACACAGAATTAAGAGAGAGTGCTAATTTTTGAACAGGACTGTATGTTCCAATAGCAATTTAAAATAATAGCAAACCGACCTCACTTGCTTTTTTTTTAACTACCCTGGACTTTATGGGGAAAAAAGGGAAAGAGAGAAGGCAAAGCAATGAACGTTCCATTTACGATGGATATCTTTTTTTCTGTTTAAGGCGTGGGAAAGACTAGAGAAGGCAGAGCATGAAAGAGGTGTAGCTTTACGGAAGGAGCTGATTCGTCAGGAAAAACTTGAGCTACTTGCTCAGCGGTTTGATCACAAAACCACCATGAGGCAGGCGTGGCTTAATGAGAACCAGCGGCTTGTTTCTCAGGTAAATCAGCTCTCTGTCTATAACAATATAACAGGATTGTGGTATTGCCATTAATTTATATAATGGATAATGTTATATCAGTGGGAGTTTTAAATAAATATAACAGTCATATAACAATAAATAACTGATACATAGTTTTTACGCGCTTAACGTGTCCTGTTTTTCTATAAGGATTTTGCTCTCTGTTATGAATTGTGCTGTTGAGGAGTAAACTGCAGAGTAGGTTTAAGCTATCACTGTACATGTGTCACAAGGGAGGCCCAAAATGGTAATAATACTTCATTTCATCATGCATTTTTCTTTCAGGATAATTTTGGCTATGATCTGCCAGCAGTTGAAGCAGCAATGAAGAAACATGAAGCGATTGAAGCTGACATTTCGTCATATGAGGAGCGCATGAGTGCTGTGGTGGAGCTGGCCGTGGAGATGGACAGTGAAGGATATTACGACATCAGACGCATTATGGCTCGGAAGGACAACATCCTAAAACAATGGGATCTGCTGAAAGAGCTTGTGACAGCTCGAAAGACTCGACTGGAGAAAAACCTAGCACTGCAAAAAACCTTCCAGGAGATGGTCTACATGATTGACTGGATGGAAGAGATGCAGGTGTGAGAGAAATATCAAATTGTTCAAATATCACTTCTAAAGAAACTTTACGAAGATGGGTTATTTACATTGCCTTTTCATATAGGTCTATAATGTAATACAGTTTCGTATTATTCAATTATTTAACATAATTATTACTATTGTCTAGATATAACAATATAATATATAACATCTTTTAATATGCATCATTTAAGATGAACATAACATTGCTAGAAATAAATCTGAAATAGAATATCATGATTATTTAATAGCACATTGTTTATGTAACTCTTTTGTCTGTAGAAACAGTAGTAAAATGCTGTAGGTATTCTGGTTTAATAGCACATTGTTTATGGTCTCTTTTGTTTGTAGAAACAGTAGTAAAATGCTGTAGGTATTCTGGTTAAAAATGATCTTCTGTCTTATGCAGATGAAACTGCTCTCTAAAGACTTTGGGAAACACCTGCTTGAGGTGGAGGACCTGCTGCACAAACATGCTCTACAAGAGGCGGACATCACCATACAGGCAGATCGTGTGCAAACGCTTAACGATGCTGCGCTTAAATTCACCACCATTGACGGTACTTTTGTCCTGAGAGTCCTAGTAACATTGATGAGAGAAATAATAACAATTGCCAGTTGCATATTTAACAACCAAACCATAACACATATTAGGTATATTAGCTATTACATTTATGATATACTGTGACAAACACCTTACACAGTATCATGACCACATCGCATAGTACTCTTAGCTATTTGTGCAATGAACACTTAATGCACTATTGTCAATACACTGTATGGCCAAAAGTATGTTGACACCTGACCATCATACTTGTATTCCCTAAAGTGGTACCACAACCACAAAGTATGAGGCACACAGTTGTACCTGCCTTAGACCTGTTGCAATATGACAATGCTCCTTTTCACAAAGTAAGGTCCATGAAGTCTTGTTTTGCAAAGATTGGGATAGAAGAATTAGAGTGACCTGCATAGAGCACTCTGAGCCCAGAGGAGGTGGACAACCACCGCCAAAATGTTATTGCACTCTGTAAATATGCCTTATAGGCTTCTTTATGGAGAGCTAGAAGAAGTGAAGGATCGAATACAGGAAGTGAAGCATGTGTATAGTGAGGTGGCAGAGGTTTAAGTGATGTAGCAGCAGTGGCCCTCAACTAAAGCTCATTGGAAGCCTTTGGGATGAATAGGAATGCTGACTGCACCCAGACCTCCTAGCATGACATCAGTGCCTGATATTAGTAATGCTCTTGTCACTGGAAGGACGAATACCCACAGCCAAGCTGTAAAATCTGAGCAAAAAGCCTTTGGAGGTTAAAGTGGAGGTTATTGTAACAATGAAGGGCTAAATCTGGAATGGGATGTTCACATTAGTGTGGTTGGTCAGGTGTTGACATACTTTTGGCAATACAGTCTACTTCATATAGTGTCAGGAAAACACTTATATGGTGACTGCTTTGCACATTATTGTGATTAATATGCCAACTATTTTTTTTACTTGTTAAACAACAATGTTGGCATACTGGAACAGGGTTAAGAAATGTCCAACTGTCCAAGCGTATAAAAGCATTTACAAGATTGGGACCAAACAGCAGTGTGTCCATAAAAAAACCCATTTGTGAGACTACTCAAAAAAGCTTAAATTTCCTAGGAAGCATAAAGATTGGATTTTCAAGCAATAAAAAAGGTCATGTGGTCTGATGAGTCCAAATTTATCCTATTCAAGAGTGATCGGCATGCCAGGGTAAGAATGGAAGCACATGAAGAGATGCCTCCATCATATGTACCAATATACAAGCCTTTGGAAGCAGTGTTATGATCTGGGGTTGCTTCAGTTGGTCAGGTCAGCTGACTACCTGAATGAATTGTTACCTTTAAAGGTCTTTCGAATGTCTGGACTTTATGAAGTGGTTTGACAAAATATTTTGATTTGTTGCTTAATATTACAACAATAAAAAATATATCTATATTTTAGATAGTAGCTAGTACCTAGTCTTTAGAACTGCTGCCAATAATTCATATATATTGTTTTTATCATGTCATAACTAACTAGCCAAAAACTGAATATATTAACATCTCTCACTTGGTCTTTTGTAGGATACCAGCCATGCGACCCTCAGGTGATCTGTAATCGTGTAAATCATGTAAGCACTTGTCTGGAGGAACTGAAACATCTGGCAGGTAAACGTCGCACTGAACTAGAGGATTCTCGTGAGCTCTGGGTTTTCTTCCAGGAAGTAGAAGAGTGCGAGTGCTGGATGCGTGAGAAAATCTCAATCTTGAACACACAAAGCTGCGGAAAAGACCTAAGCAGTGTTCTGAAGCTTCTACAGAAGCACAAGAGCCTAGCTGGCGAGCTGTTAGCTCGACGTGCACTTCTCCAGCAGACGATGAAAAAAGGAAAGCAAATCATCACGCAAAAACGGTTGCACACAGCTGGGATTAATGACAAGTTGATGGAGGTGAAGGAAGACTGGAAAAGACTGGAGGATCAAGCGGCAATGAGACTTGGCCACCTGCAGGAGGCTCTAGATTTCTTTCAATTTAGCGCTGAAATGGATGATCAGCTAGCATGGCTTCAAGATGCCTACAGACTTGTCTCCAGTGACGATTTTGGTCACGATGAGTTTTCTACACAGTCGCTGCTCAAGAAGCATATCCGTGTCTGTGAGGAGGTGGACAAGCACTGCCAAAATGTCGTAGCACTCCGTAAACACGCAGTGTTACTGCCGCCTTATTATGGAGAGCTAGAGGAAGTGAAGGAGAGGATACAAGAAGTGGAGCGTGTGTATAGTGAGGTGGCAGAGGTTGCGATAATGCGGCAACAATGGCTAAATGATGCTCTTTCTGTCTACTGCATGTTCAGTGAAGTCAACGCATGTGAGCTGTGGATTGACGAAAAGGAAAAATGGCTGAACAAAATGGATGTTCCTGAGAGACTTGAGGATGTTGAGGTGGTCGCTCACAGGTAGGCATGGGCCAATATAATCAAATTTACTTTCACCATCCACTTATAGGTGTAAGAACATGTGTACATCTGATCTTTTACGCTATTATCCAATTAGCCAAACATGTGGCAGCAGCACACCCACGCTCTCTCTCAATCATTCATCGTCTATACCACTTTATCCTGTATACAGGGTCGTGGGGGGCCTGGAGTCTAAAAAACATGCAGACACAGCTGAAGAGCTTTTAATTAATGTGCATCTCGAACATCAGAAAGGGGTATCTTTGTAACTGTACCTGTGGCAAGGATGGTTGATCCTGACCGGCCTGGTTTGAGTATTTCCGAAACTGCTGATGTCCTTGGAATTTCACACACAATAGTCTATAGCAGGATACAATAGAATAAATCATAACTTCTTCTTCTATAAAAACTATAAATTTAAGGAGGTCTGGTCAATTAACGTCCATTTCCTTCGAGCCGATGTCTAAATTTCATGTTTGTGTTAGGATTCAGATCACTATATATGCCGTCAATATAAGTCTATAAAAAAATAAGCAGTTAAAAATTTCCATAGCATTTCAATAATATTTGTCAATTTTCAGTAGCTACGTTAAACAAGTGGAAAATTTGACATTGATGGCCTTGTATATTTCCCTTTATTTGTATGGAATACAACAAAAATCTTAAATTAATGTTTAGTGAATCTTAATTTGCATTATGCTGGGCTGTAAATGAATGTGGAAGGACTAAGTTTGGGTATTTTACACGCCGTCACCTCGGGCTGCTGTGGATATGTTTGCTCTAACAACCTCATAGTGGCGTTTAAAATTTCATCTTTAAAGGTTCAGTTTTCATATACTTTTTTCCTTATCATGCTGTGTCGCGCTTTTGTTTCTGTTTCTTCCGCACACTCCGTCTATACACAGTAAACTATAGCGTTGATTGGGTGACGCCTATAGCCACGCCCACCTTGAGACAAAAAGTGGTTCTCATTTTATCAGAAAAGCATCAGGAACTGTCACTCGGTCCAGATCTGGACCACTGTCTGCCATGTAGTCATAACTGGTCTATGGTATTCACACAAAATTATGTTAAAAGCAAAATGCATAGAGTGAGCAACATTTCAATGGGTGGAAACACCTTGCTGTTCAGAGAGGTCAGAGGGAAAATAGTCAACTGCCAAGAAGTGGGGAATAGTATCATCACTCATATAATTATGCATATAATCACTCTTTACAAGTGACTCTTTGGTAGGCAAAAAAGCAGGTCAGCCTGCACAAAAAACTTCATACATTAGTTTATGGGCTACAAACGCAGAAGATCGATCATCCTGTGAGCCAAGAATAGGAAACCGAGGCTATCATGGCCTCAGACTCAGTAAGACAGTTGAAGAAGATTTAAAAAAAACACTTGCCATTTTTCCAGTCTTTCTGAAAATGCATCCACAACATGCAATTTCATGTGTTCCCAAATGCACCAAAACTGGACAGGAATGTTCTGGGATGAAATGGGGTTTTAATTTATATCTCCTGCATTCATTTGTAAGTGGTTACATGCAAGCAGATTAGTGGTGGGTGAATGGTGGTGTACATACATGTACCTTTCTGTGTGTTAGGTTTGAGAGCCTGGACCAGGAGATGAACAGCTTGATGGGTAGGATCCTGGATGTGAATCTTATTGTTCAGCAGCTCTTGGACAGTAACCATCCCAGTTCCACTGAGGTCAGAGGGTGTCAGGATCACTTGAACAGCAGGTACAGTTTAATTCAATTCAATTTAACAATGGTCATTGGGTCATTGTGTCAAAGCAGCTTTATAATATTGAAAGAAAATTATGGAAATGTGTATGAGCGAGAAAAATGCGTATAGATCATAATGATCAGATTGTCCCTGATGAGCAAGCCAAGGCGATGGCAACAGTGACAAGGAAAAACTCCCTGAGATGACAATAGGAAGAAACCTCGAGAGGAACCAGACTCAACAGGGAACCCATCCTCATGTGGGTGATAACAGATAGCAATAATTATTTGCAGACATACTGTGTGTTAGGCAGCTGGCAGTTTAATATAATAGAAGATGTCTAAGTTAACATGGAGTCCAGTTTGGCACCAGGATGGCACCAGGATGAGTCAGACAGGTGCAGAGGGCAGAGGGGGTCTGAATCACTGAGAGCTCAGGAGCAGCATGTGTAGCTCCAAACCATTACAAAGCAGAATCCAGCAGAAGGTGGTCCTTCTCTGGATGCCTCAGGATCCTTGCAAGGTGGGCCTCTGTCTACTGGAGCTAGCACAATCTACAGATACCTCAGGACAGCAGTGTAGAAATTTTATTTGAATTGTTTGGAATAACATCTGTTCTGTACTTTATGACAGACCAAAGCATGCGCAAGTGTAAATATTACTAAAAAACTAGTAAAAGGTAAAGTGGGGCAAAAAAGTATTTAGTCACCCACCAATTGTGCAAGTTGCACTTAAAAAGATGAGAGAGGCCTGTCGGTAAAATAAGTATTCGGTCATCTACAAACAAGCAAGATTTCTGGCTCTCACAGACCTGTAACTTCTTCTTTAAGAGGCTTCTCTGTCCTCCACTCGTT
>JAQMYJ010000038.1:21742582-21761894 GCA_030014305.1 Clarias laeviceps
CATTTGTATCATGTGCTTTTTCTGGATTTTTGGTTGATATTCTGTCTCAATCCTTTACCATAAACCTATGATAAAAACTATAGACCCTTCTTTTCTTTGTAAATGGGCAAACTTAGAAAATCTGTAGGGGATCAAATACTTATTTCCCCCACTGTATATATATATATATATATATAATCATTAAATGTGCAAATGCTTGTTATGGGTAAGCAATGGAAACAGAAATTGTGTAAATACTTTTTGTGTGCTGCAGGTGATAGCACAGATATCTGATAAACACCGGCGATTACCAGAAGTGCGGGGGCAGCCGGTTGGCACATCAAACACTGGCACACTTCAGAGACTTATGAACACATTTGAACAGGACATTCAGTTATTAGTTGGGCAGGTGAGTCCAAGAATTATTTTCATTTTCTGGGTTTTAGTGCACATAAAATGCAAAATACTGGCCTGATGTGTGGAAATGCATCTGTACCCGCTAACAACTAACTATGTGTTTGTGTATGTGCAATTATGTTCCTCAGGTGAGACAGTTACAGGAGAGTGCTGCTCAGCTCCGTACTGTTTACGCAGGGGAGAAGGCAGAAGCCATTGCCATGCAGGAATATGAAGTGATGCAGTCGTGGAAGGAGCTGATCATGTCATGCGAGGAATGCCGTGTGCAAATAACCACAGCATCAGATAAACTGCGATTTTTCAGCGTAGTGCGTGACCAGTTGTTGTGGATGGATAGCATCATCTGTCAGATAGGAACCGGAGAGAAACCCAGGTGCAGCACACAAATTCAACTACATGCAATAAAAATAGTAAAATACTGCAATGTTATTAATCAGCCATCTTGATCAACCAGATTTAGATTTTTCCTCAGAGCAGAGTTGGGTTTTACTCCATCCTCAAAACACCATCATTCCAGCCAGTATTGTACTGAAAAACTTGGAAGTAGCCAACATAGATAGTGTAGATCATAGATAGAGATTACGAAATTCTGCTTAACAACATTACTTAAAGTGAATGTTAAGTTATTGGTCATGTTAAAAGTTTTCCATTACTTTCAAAGTCTTCTATTTTTATTAGCTACTTTAACATTATTGCTGTGATTAAAGACTAAATAACCAAATGTCAAAAACTAAAACAAACAGAGGTTACAATGCAGTCAGTCAGATATGATTACTAAAGGCTTCTCAAAACCCAAACGTTAAAAAAAAAAAAATCACAAAATACTGGAAAACACATCAACTAAACTGGTGCAAAACATGACTGTAAAACAAGACTGGGAACCAGTCAAGGACCCCATGTAGTCCTTAAATTCTGAAGTTTAAGATTTTAGTATGCTCATGTCTCAAAAATGGGTCTTTTTTCGTTCTTAGAGTTTGAATGATCTTTTGTTGTTTCCAGGGATGTCTCGTCTGTTGAGGTGCTCATGAATTACCATCAGAGCCTGAAAAGTGAAGTGGACGCTCGAAATAAGAGCATGGTGCAGTGTATTGAGATGGGAAAAACACTCCTGGCTACACGAAACCCAGCTTCAGAAGAGGTAAAATGATATGGTTTAAGACATTATAATAGATATTTTATAATGAGACAATTCCTAATTTTGGATATGAGTAATAAATCTTAACAGTTTGATTAAGACATCAGCTTAATTATCTAATTCACATGCACGTCATAGACACCCAGCTGTGGTGTTGTTTGACATACAGTACTGTTCAACATTCTCATAAAATGCTCAACATTCTCATAAAAAGTAAACTTTAATTGCTTGAGTTAGGTGTAGGGCATGACTGTGATGAAAATATTGTCACCAGTACCAATTTTTAAAGATCTAAGAATTTATGATAATGGCCAATATAAGCTAATTAAATATTACACTTCACTCATATGATGAGCTGTATCTTGAGGTGACTCAACAATATGCAAGGTGTGCATAAAGTCTTTTCCTGATTTCAAACAAACAAAAAAAATATTAACCTAACTAATGCCTTACATCTAGTATACTTTTTTAACCCTTTAATTATCATTGAGAACATCTGTGTCATCAGATGTCATATTATGCATATCAAAAATATATTTTATTTACAGTACATACTTATTGCTATCAAGTAATCTGTATGTCATTTGACAGCGGACAGCGGATGTTGGATTATCTGAAGTAAAACAAGCATAAGATTGAATTTCTAGCCTGTATCATTCATGAGTTAAAACACATGATGTAAATTGAACATTACCTTATATAAGCACTGCCAATTACCTCAAAGAAAGATATAAAATATTTTTAACACTGGGTAAGGTGTCAATCACTCCACTGTCATGTGGATTGTATGTGGGTTTGAAAATGAATGATTATGGCAAGAGCTGTGCATAATACAGTATGTGTATTTTGTAAAGAAGGGACGTTTTGTAAAGGGGCGTTGTTGTCAATATCTTCCTTAAAAAAGAAAAAAAAAGGTAAAGAAAATAAAAAAAATAAGGGTTCCATTTTGCATAGTCTCTTATTATTGTAGTGATAATATTTACAACAATATAATTGTACATCTAACTTGTAATATTGTATGTATTAAGATTATATTATTTATAACATTATTAGTGTAATTTATGCTTTAGGAACTTATAATATTTAGGTGTGACCTAAATTTAAAAAATGTTTGAATGTCACTCAGCTCTGAGAGATTTTGGACACTTGAATAAGTCTCGGGATACGAATGGTACCAAATGCTTTAGCATTAGATTGCCTTGTCTTTTCAACTTAAAATTTGTATAGCTAATCTGTTTGAGGACAAGGAAGAATGTCATTCATAGGCTGGGTATTGTTATTCTAGGATTAGAGTTAGTAGTTGAAAGGTATGAATGCTCCAGTCTCGCCTCTCCTCCGCTGGCCAGCTTTCACGTTTTGTACTGGAGTACACTTGAATATTAACACTCTATGATAAAGTAGGGGGTAGTATGCACCTAGTTGGTTTGAGAGCTGGAAATGCACACTCTTCGTACAAGGTTGTTAACCTTCACACTATGTCTAATATTATTTGTATTTAAGAAAAAGTCCCGTGTGCTCTGCTACTTTATCAGCTATGGCTGTGTAGTTCAGAGTATCAGAGATTTTGGAGGAGACAGATGGCGCATCTGACGCACTCTGAACAGCGGGAAACTCCACTTAAAGGTTTCATGAATTTGATTCGAGCCTTGCCAGAGTATGCTGTACAGTCTCAAGACCACCAATAGCACAGTATGCTGATCCATGCTCGGGCACTATATGGAGTGTTCACATTACGCAAATATATTGAACTTTGGGATCAAGCATATCGGCATCTGTGCTTGAGACCATAGTGAAAAACACCCATAAAAGTAGCAGTGATCCTTAAAGAATTGCGACCTCATTATACATCATCAAGGAACGATTTTATGCACAACCTATACATATAAAAACAAACTGCTTACAGTGTTAAACAAGTCAATAATATGTTCATAACCAGTAGCAGATTTACAGGTAAACTCTCTAGAGGCAAAATTGTAAAAGTTTAACTCCAAGTTAAACAAGTTTGAATCCAAGTGTCACTGCAGTTATAGTTTCATTCCTGCACTGCATAAAATTTTTATCGCAGTTTTTTTTTTTTTTTTTACTGATTCTTAAATAGGGTACTTCTATCAGCCTAACTTCTATCAGTCTGGCACGAGTCTGAGGTGTAGTGATTATGTTTTTCAGATTAAAGAGAAATTGGAGAAAGTTCTGGCCAAACAGAGAGAGCTGACAGAAAAATGGGATAAACACTGGGAGGAACTACAGCACAGTAAGTCATCACACTGTGGAGCGATAATAATAAATCCTAGTATAATATGCATGAATAACATGTATAATATGGGTAAATTCTTTATCTTCACTGCTCTGTAACTATGTTTTTCTTTATTTACTTGTTTCTTTCCGTTCAACTCTATCTAACCTCAACTCTCTGACTCCTGTCTCCGTCACTCTGTGTTTCTCTTATCAGTGTTAGAAGTTCATCAGTTTGCTCAGGAGGCAGTGGTCGCTGAGTCCTGGCTCTCATCTCAGGAGGCATTCCTGGTCAGTCAGGAACTCGGTAGCAGCGTAGACGAAGTAGAGCAGCTCATTCGCCGACACGAGTCCTTCAGGAAAGCAGCTGTAGCCTGGGAAGAAAGATTCAGCTCATTACGCCGCCTCACTACGGTGAGGTCAAAGACAGACAACAAAATGACAGTGTATACAATTGCTTGTATGATGCTGTATATACTGATATTATTTAGTAAACAAAAACAATATGTTGCATAATGTTGATATTACATAAGCTAATAGACCACTGTGAGAGTCCTCCCTGGTCCCTGATTTGATCCTGAGCTTGGGTTATTGTCTGTGCAGAGTAACACATGTTCTCATGGTTTCTTGTTTTCCCTCTACCTACCAAAATCATGCAGGTAGACCAATTGTCTGAATTGCCAATATGAATTATGAATATTATAAGCATAATTAATTAATATAAAAGTCATAGATGTCTACGTAAACTTGGTTCCTTCCTCAATACTGTATCTTGGATGGGCTCTTCAAGGGTCTTTTTGTGATGGTCCCTCGTTCCATAGCGCATGAGCATGGATGATGCAGTATCTAATAATTAAGCAGATAACAACATTACTATTTCTTTTCCATACAGGTAGAAAAGATGAAGGCTGAGCAAAGTAAGCTGCCTCCCACGCCGTTGCTGGGTCGTAAGGTTTTTCTGGACCCTCAGGATTCATCTCCAGCACGCAGCAGCCCTTCATCACTTCACAAACAGACCATTTATGAACAGGGGGACTATTGGAGAGAACGAAATATGGCTCAGCCATCTCCACCACCTGCATCTAGGAGACTTGGCACCACAGTTTTAAACTGCACACCAATCATTAGTGGACCAGGCCCATCATCCCGAATCCAGGAGGCAAGAAACAGCGGTCTCCTGGGGATCGCTGCAGGTCTTGGAGTGCCCACAGAACTTAAAAGCACTCCGATAAAACCAGTGCGTGAACCAGTGCGGCCCTTAATAGATGTTAATGTAATGGCGGAGGTAGTGCTTCAGGAGCCAGGATGCAGTGGAGGCAGTCGGTCTGAATTGCAAGTGGAGCAGCAACGCCCTCATGGGAAGGACTTTCGTATGGAACGTCAGCTTTCTAACGAACAGCTGATTCAGGCAAGGAGAGATGAGCTTCCACAGGAAGTATGGAGGGAAAGGGCAGAGAGAGAGAGGAGACTAGAGAGACAGACGTCCAGCGAACAGGAAGTATATGAAACTCGGAGAAAAGATCGACATCGACTTGAGAGACAAGAAAGCAGCGAACATGAAAGGGAACCATCAGATAAACGATCAGGAGGAGGAGGGTGAGACAGTGGTGTATTACATTTCTGTATCACCAGAGTTGCTCATCCTATCAGTCTGCATTTTGATAAACTTGGCAGTATCTGATTTCAGCAGCATCATCATAGATTACTTTTAGCTCACTGTGTACAAAACATTTGTTCTCTACCGTTAGCATTGTTCTTCTTCTCTACTTACAAACACAACTGTGTTTTTTAATCTGTCATTGTTTTTTTATATTCTTTTAAGGTTTAACACAAGTAGCTAGTTGCTTTTTCTGAGCTGCTTATATGAACCCTTATATGACTAAATATATCAAAAGGTTTCCAGTTCGAATTTGGTTAATTAGTTTACTATTTATCTATTTATTCATTTCTTTGTTAATTCATTGTAGGGAGAAACGTTCTACCTTAGCTGAAATTGTGGAGCAGCTTCAAGAAAGAGAAGCAGCCCAGGTGAATTCACAACCTCTTACTTTTTTTTCCTACATATCAATAGGAAAACCTACTCAGTATTTATTCGCCTATTTATTCAGTTATCCAATCAGCCAATCATGTGGCCACAGCTACAGTAACTGCATAAAATCATGTATGTACAGGTCAGTAGTTTCACTCTTGCATCAAACATCAGAATGTGATCTCAGTGACTTCACCAGTGATGTGGATGTTGAATTGGGTATTTCAGAAAGAAGAATAATTTTGGGGGAAGAAAAAACAAAAGCCCAGAAATTAGCGAAAGTTTGCTTAGTAGAAACACCTTGTTCATGAGAGAAATCAGTAGAAAATTGCCAACTGGAACAAGAATCTGAGGCCACCAGTTTTGGAGAGTCTATGTGTGTGGTGTATTCAAAGATGCTTTTTCTGATCACTGTTGTAAAGAGTGTTGTAAACATTATGTATTAATACTGAAGACATTGAAATTTTGACAGAAAAAATATAAAAAAAATATTTAATCAACAAAAATATGTTAAATAGCACAGAAAATGTTTTATATTTTCCGTTCTTCACCTTTTGTTTTGATGACAACTTTGGACACTCTTGGCATTATCTCAGCCAGCCTCATTAGGTTGTCACATGGAATGGTTTTTCAACAATCTTGAAGGAGTTCTCTGAGGTCTTGAGTACTGGTTGGCTGCTTTTCCTTAACTCTCCAGTCCAACTAAACCCAAACCATCTCAATTAGTTTTAGATCGCCACGACATCTGATGCAGCACTCCATCACTCTCCTTCTTAGAAAAATAGCTCTTACATAACCTAGTGGTATGTTATGTCCTCATGGAAAAACAAATGATGGTCCCACCATGTGCAAAACAGATGGGATGGCATGTCGCTGCAAAATGCTGTGGTTGCCAAACTGGTAAAATGTAGTTTTGTCTCACGAAAATGAATTTTGTCACAAAACGTGTCCCCACTGGAACCACACAATGGGAACCACACATTTAGGAACTGTACATTCATCCTTTCTAATGTCTAACAAAGACACAACAGTTAAGAGCAAAAATCTCAAATTGGACTCATAAGACCAAAGGACAGTTTCACCTATCTAATGTCCATTCCTTAGGTTCCTTAGACCTTGAAAGTTTCTTCTCCTTGTTGTTCTTCCAAAGTAAAAGGCTGAGGAAATACAGTATGTCTTGAACGCAGAGAAGCATTTTTGTGGGCTCTAATCTGACGTGCTTGTAACTCTTATAATAATTATTATAATATTATTATAATAATAATTATTATTATAATAAACTTGTTCTCTGCAGAGGTATATCTTGGTCTTTCCTGAGGCAGTCCTCATGAGCGGCAGTTTCATCTTGGTGTTGGATGGTTTTGGCGACTGTATTTGGATATATTTAAAGTTCTCGAGATTTTTCGGATTGACTGACCTTGATTTCTTAAGTAACATCTTTTCTCTTCACTTAATGAGTGTTTCTTACATAATATGGATTTGTACAGTAGTTGTAGTAGCACTAATAGGGTTATTGACTCCGTACCCACCCTTCCTCTGCACAAGACTACTGATCTTCTAAAACACATTAAGAAGGCAAGTAATGTCACAGATTAATTGAAATCTATTCTAGGCGATTACCTCGTGATTGAGGTATGAGAGATGAGAGAATGCTATGAGTGTGCCAAGCTTTCATCAAAGCTAAATACAGTGAAACCTCGGGTTACAAGTAATGCGGTTTACGAGTGTTCCGCAAAACGAGCAAAGATTTTAAATAAATTTTGACTTGAAAAACGATCAAGTCTTGGTTTACGAGTACCGAGTATCATGTATCACGCATGTGCTTCTTGTTTTGACGCCGAGCGTCACGTGATCACAACTGAACCAATGGTTTTTCTCTCTCTCGTGCTGCGGAATTGTGTGTAATCGTCTCCCCTGCTGGGTCTTAGTGCACGCTCTTACTGGTATAATCAACATCCGTGCATGCGTGTACTGTTTACTATAACACTGTGACCATGTGTGTGTGTAAAACATATTTTATTTTGTGTTTGTAAGCACGTGTAAAGCAAAAGAAAGTCTCGTTAGAAGGTTAAAAATCCATTTTCTCCCTCAGGTTGTCATGTGTGTGCACGCGTAATTTGACACCGTGTCGGTTCACACACACACATTCTCTCTATCTCTCTCTCTATCGTGCGCACACACATAACAAGAGGCCCAAACACAAAAACACACACAGCGCCTGCACGCATAAATGGAAACACTTATCTGTCGGGATTTATTTTTACTTTTTTTCATTAGAAGGTTAAAAATCCATTTTCTCCCTCAGCGTCATTATGTATGCGCTCGCGCGTAATTTGGCACCGTGCTAGTTCACACACACACACGCGCGCGCACGCACGCACGCTAAAGGCGAGAGAGAGAAAGAGAGAGAGTGTGTGGTGTGTGAACTGGCACGGTACCAAATTACGCGCACACACACATAACGACAGACCCAAACACACACACACACACACGCAGCGCCTGCGTGCATAAACGAAAACACTTATCTGTCAGGATTTATTTTTACTTATTTTTTAAAGGTAAAGTGGAGGTTAATTTGTTTTATTTTACTTTATATTTTGTGTTAATTATTTTTATGTATTTATTTTTTTGGGCTGTGGAACGAGTAAATTGAGTTTCCATTATTTCTTATGGGAAAATTAAATTTGGTTTACGAGTGTTTTGGAATACGAGCCCGCTTCCAGAACGAATTATGCTCACAATCCAAGGTTCCACTGTATAGCTTCTTTGAACATTTTAAAATGTAAATAATATTCTAGGCTGTTTAACTCTTTTTGTTTACTACATAATTCCATATTTGGTCTTTGATAGTTTGGATATCTTCAGTATTAATGTACAATGTTGAAAATGATTAAAAGAAATAAAAACCACTGAAGGAGAAGGTGTGACCAAACATTTGTAATTTAATTTTCTCAAAATTGTGTGCGTAGTTAATTATTTTTGTCATTATCTTTATCTCCCTATTATTATTAAATTAAATGTTGAGGGTAGCATGGTTATGGGCTAGAATATGTTATAGTAAAGTAAATCATCTAATCAATATGAATTAAAATGTGATTAAAATCTTAGGCTCGAGGAGAGGTTCCTCGCCTTCCAAACGGATTTCCAGAAAAGGCATCACGGCCGGACCGACCACGAGCTCGAGACCGTCCAAAACCACGGAGACGGCCACGGCCCAAAGATGGGGCACAAGGCGATACCCGACGTTCGCGCTCTGCTCCTGCTCAGAGCACCTCTTCTGTCCCCCAGCCACCTTCCCATCATGCTCAGCGTGAGGGCTTCCTCTTCCGCAAGTTAGACATAGAGAGCCAGAAGAAAAGCTCCAACAGGTGGGGTCCTTTTAACCTAAACCCTGTGGCATGCGCATAACGTAGCATGCTATTGACCTTGCTCCAGTTGTGCCAGTAAGGGCTTAGCATGATTAAAGTATGCTATCACCAAAAACAGCATCCACTAGTGCACCAGTGCTTGATAGTTTGTCATTTTTCCTTAAGCATTTGCAGTCAACACAAAGTAGTTTTAAAAAAAAAGCTATTTTCTATTTGTCTGAGCTGTCATTTATTTTGAACAGCTTGAGTTAGTTTTTTTTTTTAAAGAAAAAGTATCTTAATTTAACAAAAGTAATCTATTATTTTTTGCTTGTATTGATTAGAGGTTCTGTAACTATTTTCCCCCTCACTAATGGTATTAAATAGTGTGCCGTTAGCACAGCTTGCATCTTGCATGACCTCTTGATGCTAGCTGCTAGCATCTTTTGGCAGAAGACCGACACCTGCTGTCTTTTTTGAATCCACAGCTTATAAGGTATGGTACAGAGTGAATCTTGGCAGTTCCCACTCGTTCCCCCTGAGGCCAAGCAGCATGTGTGATCATTTCATTCTCTAGCCTTATACAAATTCAGGAGGGCTGCCTTTTACTTTTATGCCTGTACACATAAATGATATACATGCAAAGTAAGTGCTGCTTGTAGGTTCTTTTTCCATCCAGATGTTTTCTAAATTTTCAAAAAGGCCACTGAGCTCCCATTAAATGAACTTCGTACCAGTCAAATACATGTTTCTTTTGTGGCTATGAACAATTGTTATTTATTATGTTTTGCACTTGAGTCTGTTCCATTGATCAATCCTATTTTTACTGTGATATGAGAATTCATTCGTATGCATCAGAAGCCTTTTTTGCTTTATTTTTATGCACAATATCGGTATCTTATTACTGTAGGTTGCTTAGAAATGCTAGATCTTGTAGGTATATTGTTCTAAGCACCCAGTCTATACTCACACACACACACTGATGGCAAGGTTAAGGGAGAAACTGGAAACATCAGTTAAAAAGACCTGACCATTAAAATTAACATTGCGAAACAATGCTATCTTTGGACATCCTGGATATCAGTTTACGGTCAGCGTCAAAACAGATGGATGGAAAAGTCCATAGGAACGTGCTCTCTCACTGCAGCCAGTTTTACCTTAGCATTAACTTTACTAATAAATCACCACTACGCAAGGAATTAATCAAACCTCTCTTCTCTTCCTTGTTTGTTTTATGCTCCTGGCTGATATCCTGCCTCTCCACAAAGGTAAGTCACAAAAGTGCAGCACTGTGACATGGTGGTTTTTTTTTTATTCACAGCAGCCTGATCGCTCTTTTAAGGATTTATCCTTTGCTCTTTCAGCAGGTGAGTAAAAGTTATATATACATTTTGATGCTAACTCTAGCTTCTTCTTTTTTTTTTTTTTTTTACGTTTTACAGCAGATCTTGGGTGAATCTGTACTGCGTACTGAATAAAGGTGAACTTGGTTTCTTCAAGGATTCAAAGAACATAATATCTACGTACAACAATGAGCCACGTCTCACTATGAGCAGCTGCTCCTGTGACATCAACCTTGGATACAAGAAGAAGAAAAACGTCTTTACACTTAAGTAAACAATTCACAATGCAAATAAATAATAGAAAAAATATTTAGATTATTAATATAAAATAAAAATAGAAATAAAAATGAAAAGCAATGTAAAATGGCATAAAAAGGGGAAAAACATCATGATATACAGTGAAACCTTGGATTACGAGTAACGCGGTTTACGAGTGTTCCGCAAGATGAGCAAAGATTTTTAATAAATTTTGACTTGAAAAACGAGCAAGTCTTGGTTTACGAGTACCTAGTATTATGTATCACGCATGCGCTTCTTGTTTTGCCGCCGAGCGTCACGTGATCACAACTGAGTCAACGGTTTTTCTCTCTCTTGCGGTGCGGAATTGTGGGTAATCGTCTCCCCTGCTAGGTCTTAGTTCTCGTCTCTTACTGGTATAATCAACATCCGTGCACGCGTGTACTGTTTACTATAACACTGTGACCACGTGTGCGCGTGAAACATATTTTATTTTGTGTCTGTAAGCGTGTGTGCACAGCGTTAGTGTACTGCTTCTTATAACACACGTGTGTGTGCGTGCGGCATATAAAGCAAAAACAGGGTAAAGATCCATTTTCTCTCTCCCTCTCTGTATCAGCCTGTCGTTAGTCGTTATGTATGTAATTATGTAATTTGACACCATGCTCCTTCACGCACACTAACACACACACATACACACAAACCTCCCACCTCCTCCCGGCTTCCCACACACATACAGACGCACACTGCTCTGTTGCGATTCTTTTAAAAGGTAAAGTGCAGGTTCATTTGTTTAGTTTTTTTATTACTTTACAGCAGTGATTCCGTTAGTATGCGCTCACGCGAGTGTGACTAGCGATGTTCCTTGCTAATTTTTCCGTTAAAACAGTCTTTCCGTTAATGTGTGTGTGTGTGTGTGTGTGTGTGTGTGTGTGTGCCTGCGCGCATAAAACGGAAACACTTATCTGTCTTGATTTTTTTTCTTCTTTTTTTAAAAGGTAAAGTGCAGGTTAATTTTTTTATTTTTACTTTATATTTTGTATTAATTATTTTTATGTATTAATTTTTTTGGGCTGTGGAACGAATAAGTTGAGTTTCCATTATTTCTTATGGGAAAATTAATTTTGGTTTACGAATTATGCTTGTAATCCAAGGTTCCACTGTATAAGTAAATAATATAAAATATGTAAGTTAAAAGCTTGTTACTTATACAAATAAAAAAATTATAAAATTATCTATATAAAATATAGTACTGAAAAATATCAACAAATAGTAAAATAAAATTAATACAAATAAATTGGAAAATATAATGTTATAAGGAAGAATAAGTTTTTTTAGATAAGACTAATTGAATAAAATTTTATTTAAAATGATTTTACTTTAATGAGTAAAGTAAAAATAAATTTACTTTGATAAGACTGAATAAGATTTGTATATATTTGTAATTAACAAAAGATTTTCTTAAATCCCAGAACTAAAGAAGGAAGTGAGTTCCTGTTCCATGCTAAAGATGAGGTAAGATTGTGTCCACTATTTGGTGCACTATTTTGTTTTTTTGCGAGAACATCTAATGTATAGTACTTTTGGAATCTTGCAATGTACTCCAATTTGTTATTACTACAGTTTTCTAAATTCCATGAATGAACTTTGCTGTTTATAAGAAATAAGAAATTCTTTATTTTCATTTTTTACGCTTCATCAAACTAAAATATATATTCATATTGTATCACATGATGGCAGTGGGGGTAACAAGAACAAGAAGCTATATCCAAATAACCACAGTGGTAGTTATCGATTCTTTCAGAAATTGTTCAGAAATTAAACAATTTTTTTATTTTCATTCATCTATAGAGAATAGAAAATGTTACGATGTAGATTCAGAGTAGCATGAAGAGGGCTCAACTTGAGGGGGAATGGCAGCCGATATTGTGTCTTTGGTTTAAAAATAATAATAATAATAATAATACAATTCAAGATTAACAAATCACAAATCTATGAACATATTGGGATTTGTTGGTGTCAGAATACAAAACCCAATTCCAATGAAGTTTGGATGTTGTGTAACAAGTAAATATAAGCAGAATACAATGACCTGCAAATCCTTGTTGACGCATATTCAATTGAAAACACCACAAAGACAAGATATGCAATGTTCAGACTGTTAAAGCTGATTTTCTCTTGCAAATATTCACTCATTTGGAATTTGATGGATGCAACACAGCTGGGACAGTCGTATTTTGACCATTGTGTTACATCACCTTTCCCTCTAACAACACTCAATAAGCATTTGGAAACTGAGGACACTAATTGTTGAAGCCTTGTAGATGGAATTTCTTTCCCATTCTTGCTTGATGTATAAATGTAGTAGCTCAAGAGTCCAGGGTCTGCGTTGTCGTATTTTGCGCTTCATAATGCGCCACACATTTTCAATAGGAGACAGGTCTTGCTGAAATAAGCAGGGACACCACTGAAAAAGACGTTGCTTGGATGGCAGCATATTTTGCTCCAAAACCTGTATGTACCCTTAAGCATCAATGGTGCCTTCACACATGTGCAAGTTACTCATGCCTTGGTCACTAACACACCCCCATACCATCACTTATGCTGGCTTGAACTTTGCGCTGATAGCAATCTGGATAGTCCTATTGCTCATTAGCCATAGAGGACGCAATGTTCATGATTTCCAAAAACAATTTGAAATGTGGACTCGTCAGACCGCAGCACACTTTATATCTATTTTTTTTTTGCATTTGTACATTGAGGAACGTCGTTCCTAAACTGTTGGACTACTTGCTCACACAGTTGCTCACAAAGTGGTGAACCGTGGCCCATCCTTGCTTATGAATGACCCAGCCTTTTGGGATCCTTTTTTTTTTCCTGACTCTCACCTTATTCCAATTAACTTGATTAACTTGTTCCAAACAGGTGTTTTTGGAGCATTCCCAACTTTCCCAGACTTTATTGCCCCTGTTCCAGCTCTTCTGGAACTTGTTGCAGGCATCAAATTCAAATAGAGTAAATATTTGCTAAAGACAAATAAGTTTATCAGTTTAAACATTTCATATCTTGTCTTTGTGGTTTTAAATTGAATATGGGTTAACAAGGATTTGCATGCCATTGTATTCAGTTTTTATTTACGTTTTACACAACGGCCCAACTTAATTTTTTTGCTTCTGGCAGGCCAGCTATTTGGCCCTTCTGACACAACAACCTTTTGACAATGTACAGTATTTCAGCATTATTATTATTTCTAGCTCACCTTTATTAAAATGATCTATATGCACACTATACACTGTATGGCCAAAATCATGTACACAACTGACCATTACACCTACATAGGGGTTTTCCCCAAACTGTTGCCAAAAACTAAGAGAAAAAAACAAACAAATAACATCATGTTAAAGGGGTAAAAATGAAATAGGTAGGTTGTGTAGGTGTGCACACACTTTTGTAGTATTTTAAGTCATATCATATGTACTCTGAATAATCACTTTCCAACTGATATTTAGAAGTAGATATCGTCAACACCTGTCAGCAGTGAAGTAAATCTGATCAATAAAAAAAGTGAGGAACCACAGTAGCACATAGAACAGGAGATTCCTCAAAAGTGGAAAAAAGACAAAAGAAAAACTTGTCAGAGATACCAAGAGACCTATGGCAACAATGAATGAAATATAGAAATATATCATGTGAAAATGTATACCACCTCTTGTATTCTTCACATGATTAGGCCCGGGGGTAGGGTGGCTAGACAAAAACTCTTTCTCCCAGAATAATAAATTAAAAACACCCAAGCCTAACTAAATTTGACAAACCTATGTGGCAAAATGTGACCTGACAAAGCAAAAGAATACCTTTTTTCATTCTTAATTCTAACATATATGTTTGGTACAAAATCAAAAAAGCTCTTCCATATACAGTATCCATGTTGCTAAAGCATTGTAGTGGCAGCAGCATCGTGGTATTGGGCAGCCTCTTTTTCAGGTGGGAATAATGCATAGTCCCAAATACCAATGTTCTTTTGTTGCAAAAATTGCAGGCCTCCGTTAGACACCTGAATATTCACCTTCCCAAAGCACAAATCCAAGTCAATGAGAAAATGGCTTCCAAAGAAGCAGATGGAAAGGTTTTGGAATGGACTGGAATATAATTGCAAAATCATGATGTGCTAGGTTAGTAGGTTAGGTTAGTTAGTTAGTAACAACAAGAAGAAAAAAAGACAAGGAAACATATTCTTTAACAAAGTGTTAAATAAGACGAGTGCACTATATACATTACACATCTTCCCAGAAACATTTCTGCGACAGGAATAATTAAATGAAAGAATTGTCATTGCAAAAAGCTCAACATAAATGTCTTATTGGGCAGTTATTTTGGTATGTAAAATTTGACATTAGACCATCTAACCATATCTAATAATTTCGTACATACGAAAATGACGCTGACTTTATAAAACATAAAGTTTTAGATTAAGCTTGGTTTGCTTTATAGCTGTCATTTCAAAACAATGATGAACTAAGCTGAGCTAAGATTCTGTTCTTTTTTTGTAATGCAGGACGATATGAAAGGCTGGATCTCGAGCATCTCTGCGAGTATAAGCGAACATGAGGAAATCGCTAAATGGGGACAATCTCATCCAACTACCTCATCTACAGACGAGGGCACACGGAGGGAAGGCAGCCGAGCCGAGAAATCAGACAGGGCCGATCGGGGGTCCGAACGCTCAGACAAGGGCGAGAAAATGGAGAAAAAGAGTGGAAAGAAGAAATAAAGACTCACCTTCCTGACAGTTTGCATTGTGTTATACTGCAGCAAATAGAAGTCTGATGTCACACCAAAATTAAAGAGAAATGGAGAAAATGCCGCACTCTTCCTCTCTGTTCTGATTTCCATCCAAGTGGATTTACCTAGAAGGATTAAAACAACTCCTGGTGGCCTCTAGAGTTTTTTAGCACCAATACATGAAATACATGGTTCTCTGACAGGCCAAACAAAGATTAATGCAAGAGATGTTACACTGAGCTCATTATAGTTTGTTTTTCTAATTTATACAGTTTATGAATGTTTTTATTTATTCACGTCCATTATGAAATGTCTAGAAGTTGTACGTTAAAGCACATGGACTTGCGTTATGATCTAATATTCACTTTGACACACTACTGCTAGACATTTTAATCTTTGTTCAAATGAGTCCTGTCAGTGTCTGTTCACTTCTGACCTACTGATGAGAATGAAAATATGCCAAATGTTGATTTGCTCTTTTATATCAATAAGTTATTTAATGATTTTTTTAAAGCTTCATGACACTTTGTACATCATAACAGCACTGATTGTGTGATTATTCAAGCATGAATTATATATTGGCCTAAAGTTACAGACTGAGAAACTAGAGGTATGTATGAAATAAAATAAAGACAATTACTGTACCATGCAGGGGACTGTAAAGCCTGAAGTCTGCCTTCCAATGCTGCTTTTAACGCCCTCGTAAACATCATCTAATGAGTGTGTATTTGTGCTGTTGGGGGTAGAAAAAGTGTGTAGGTCACATTTCCTTCAGTGTTCCTCCAGAACAATGTAGCTGAAGTGTTTTTTTTGGGGGGGGGAGATTTCCACACTGAATGTTAGACCTTATGCAGTCATAATGGCTTGTCATTCAGCTGGTTTGCTAACTAATAAGAGATTAGAAAAAAATATATAAAACAAAAGTGTGGTTTCCTTGGACATTTACACCCTCAGTCCCGGTCAGATTCTGTTTAAAGTTATTGCCTAGTTAAATACCCAATAAGACTAGCTTGCTAACTAACTGGTTAGCGAAACAGTAACTGAAGAACTATTAATAAATGTCTTGCAATTTGAATATTTTATTTCCTTTGGTCTACTTAAGCTTTTTTAACTGGTTAGCAAATAACCAGTCACTACACTAACTGACTAGCAGAGTAAAGTAAACATGCTTCCTTTAGCTATTGTGTACAAATTATAGGGATAAAAATCTAAACACAGACAATCAAATGTTAGAGTTTACAGTTTTATAGTTTACACTTAACATCCATCATTTGACAAAAAAAAGAAAGAAAAAAGTGACAAAAAAAGAAAATATGTCCGAGAGTACAGTAATGCCCTCTGTGAACATTGTGGCCCTTCAGTCTGCAATATTTTCTAATTAAACCTCTCATTTAAGGGTAATCTAAAAAACATCACTCATCAGCCAGGGATGGGAAAGATTTTATGGGCGCGTTAAAATCAGGATTGGAACAGAGGTGTGTATTTTTTGCCTCCTTATTTTTGAGAATAAGCCAGAGCATTGATGAAATGCCCTTTTCCTGTTCCAGTGGAATAAGGAAGTGACTAAATTCCTTACAAAGGTCGTTGCTTCCTGTTTCAGTGTTTACAGGGACAAAAATGTCATGTCTGTGTCTCCCTAAAGTCCACGTAATGTATGTTCAGACTGGAACAATAAGCCGTGTGTGTGTGTGTGCTTACATCATCCAGGTAATGAGAACTCAGGCATTTGATTTTAAACCCCGTAGTCTTCCTTGTGTCACGCTCACGCGCGTGTGTGTTTTTGTGTGTTAAATGTGCACATCAATATTTTTATTAAACCGTTGCAGTATTCAGGCACTGCATGAGAATAAATTGTTTCTTAGTACATGTATTGCCTTTGCTTCTCATTTTGTATGGTCTGCTGATTTTATTTTTATATTGATTATGGAGAGTCTCTGTAATCCAAAGTGGGTGTCATGATTGTCACTTAACTGGATAGTAAGTAGGTAAGTTGTAAGAAAAGTGAGATGTGCTACAGTATGCTGTAGTATCTCATGTAGTAGATTCAATGGATCTGCTTAATTTGTTAAATTTAATTGAATTGCGTGTTAATAATCACGAGATGTGTTAGAGTATGAAAATCCCATTACTTTAGTCCTCTGTACTGCCAAATCCAGTGTCTTCCTGATCTAACACATTTAAACACATCAAATGTATCCTCACATAAGGTACAAATTATACTTCTAGGAATAGATTATGACATATTTCACAATTCAACATGCACAAACATTATCTACTTATAGTTAAACTTTCACGCATATTGGCTTCATATCTTACGTCATCTTAGTTAGTAAATAGTATATTTTTCATCATTTTTCAATTATATGGCTTTTCCATATAATATTTTCTATAAAATTCCATATATTTTTTTCTATAAATAGGTCTGACAGTCATGTTTAACTTGTAGCAATATGTGATGCTACTAGTAGTAATATACTATATGTGGCCAGTGGCATCAATGCTTTGATTCCCTAATGATCCAGATGCAGCTATGAAGCTCAGCATCTGTGGGTTTTAGGTAATTGTCTTATCCTGAAGGTGATTGAGATGCTCCCATCATGTGATGGAGAAAACCTTGCTCATGGCAGAAAAGTATCTTATGATTAGATTTATGAAAGATTAAACAGGGTGTATGTGATTGACAAATAGAACATGTTTACAGTCACTGTATATCTTCTAATTTTGGCAAATAACTGAAATGTATCTGTAAAGACATTAAAATTTTCATTAGATATTTTCCTGCCAAATTTGAAAACATTGATCTTTCTATTATATGTCTACAGCATATTTATTCAAAATACATATATACTTATAAAAATACATATTTTTAAACTAATTATGTTTATTTATATTTTTACATAATCACTTCAATAAAATATTAAATTCCTTAAAATATTAAACCATAAAATTCATTGTTAATGATTGGAAACAGGTAAGAAATGCATTAGTCAGAGAAACAGCCAAGAGGCCAAATTTATTCTAAAGAAATGAAAGAGCTGGAGAGATCTGATCCTGGGAGGGAAAAGGGAGAAGCTGTCCATGGCCCTACCAAAGTCCACACACTGCACTAAAGCTGAAAGAGTTCTTTTGAGAGTTTTCCAAAACGCATGTTGGCGATTTAGCAAACATACAAAAGAGGTTATTTGTTGTGATGAGACCAAATTTTAAAGTACTATATTTGGCACTGTATCCTGTCTTCCAAGCTTGGGTTTTCTGCCTGATACTCAAGGATTTGTTAATGAGCTAGATTGTGAGTCAAAATTACATCAGTTCATTTATTACTGAGGTGCAAGCAAAAGTGGATGCCCCACTTGTGATTTGCAGGAAAGAAGAGCAGAGTTTTTTTTAAAGAGAATCATTACTGGTGATGAGACGTGGCTTCATCACTACAAGTCTGAGAGTAAACAGCAGAGTATAGAATGGAAACATCCTTAATCACCAACCAAGAAAAAGTTGGAAAATTGATGCTTACAGTTTTCTGGGATTCTCAAGGGCCAGTATTTGAACATTATCAGGAAAAAAGGTTCAACAATCAACAGTGCTCGTTATAGTGATATACTCATTAAAGAGCCAAAGCCTAAACTTTCGGATTAAATGCCGAGGACTTTTATCCAAGGGCGTTGTGATATTGCATGACAAAGCATGGCTACACACTTTTGCCCATACTGTCGACACTCTGCAAAAACACGTGGCTCAGTGGTGGCTCAGTGTGTTAAGGCTCTGAGTTACGGATCGGAAGATCGGCGGTTTGAGCCCCAGCTCCGCCAGGTTG
>JAQMYJ010000038.1:21761994-21774283 GCA_030014305.1 Clarias laeviceps
GGGATATGTGAAGAATAAAGAATTTCACTGTGCAGTAATGTATGTGTGATGAATAAAGGCTTAACTTAACTTAACTTCATTTTGAGGTGTTCGCGCATCCTCCCTATAGTCCTGATCTTGCTTCATCTGACTTTCACATGTTTGGACCCTTGAAACCAGCCCTACAAAGACGAAATTTCACTTCTGATTAATCTACAGCCAGAGTGCGGATAATTCTTGACTTACCCTCATATAACGTGAGAGCAGAAAAACTAACATTTATGCGTGTTCTGAATGTTTACCTGTTGTTTCACGAAGTGACCATTGGGTGTCAGTGTTGAACAAAAAGCGACCATGAAGGCGGAAGTTTAAGGCAAACCGGAAGTTATTTTCGAGACGCTTTCGAGAGATGGGAGGATTATAGATTTAGGTGGTTAATCGTTTTGTTGCAGATTTTATGTAATGGGGAACCGTTAATTTGTAAGAAACTGTATTAAATGACGCTGCTATGGCACGAGCGGCTGGAGATATTATTCATTTAAACGTCGGAGGAAAGAGGTGAGGTCGCCAAACTTTCTGGCTGTGTGCATTTGAATGGCATGTTTCTTATTTTTATATTATATATTGTTCTTTTTTTTTTTTTAATCTTGCTTTTGAGTGTTCCTTTAAGTTGTACACAGAGATGTAATATTTATATTGTTTACTAATGTCACAAGACGACTGTAATCAAAGCCATATTTAGCATTTCAGCTAGTTACAAGTAAGAGTAAGAGTAAACATATCTATCTATCTATCTGTACATGTATTTATTGAATTAACCTCATGAGAACTGTTCTGTTTCCTCTGGCACAAGAATCCTCTCAGCTGAACCAGCAGTAACATACAGTACCTCTTTATAACCGAGTCGTAATTAATGAATGATTGTAATTTCAGGTTCAGTACCTCCAAGCAGACTTTGACATGGGTACCTGACTCCTTTTTCTCAAGGTTAGACTACTTACACTTTTTATTTAACGGCATTCAAACTCATAATCTGAGCTGACTGAGATATAACAAGGTACTGTTATTCCCTTCTTTCTCTCAGCCTTTTGAGTGGCCGGATATCCACCTTAAAGGATGAAACTGGAGCGGTATGATGTTTGCATTTCCTTTAATAAACTATCAAAAGCAATATTTAGCTTTCTGTTGTTCCTCTTATAATATATTTGCTCCCCTCTGGTTCTAGATTTTCATCGATCGTGATCCTTCACTTTTTGCTCCTATTCTGAATTTTCTGCGCACTAAAGAACTGCATCCCAGGTGATGTTGCACTCTGGATTGTCTTTTACGTCTACATGTCTGTTGTTCATGAGTCAGGCTTTTGAATGTTTTTTTTTTTTCTTTCACATGCATATTTAATGTGTCCATGTATTTTTAAATAAATGTCTGCATCTTATGCAGGTCTACGGATGTAAGTTTACTGATGCATGAAGCTGAGTTCTATGGAATCACACCATTAGGTACGAATATTAGAAAGACTTTATGGTGCATTGCTTAACAAATTTGTTGAATGATATTTTTCAAACGTTATCATGCTAGAATTTTTTCCTTAAAAAAAAAAAGTCTAAGGGATGTCAGTGGCACAGTGGTCAAAATATTTTTGGTGTCACCTTAAATTCAGGTTCCAGGCAGTGGATATGGATTGGAAATTAATTAAAGATTAAAATGTGTGTTAAAAAGGGAACGACTAGTCAAACCAGTCAAAAGTTTGGACACACCTAATTCCATCGTCTTTCCTGATTTTACTTTCTACATTGCAAAAAAATTCTTAAGGCATCTAAAGTATGAAATAATCTCCTTTGGACAGTTGATATTGAGATGTGTCTGCTACTTCTGCTCTATAAAGCCTTTATAACAGCTCCAGTCTGAGGTACTTTTAATTGGTGATTTATTTATTAATTTTTTTGGTCTGGTAACTAAATGATCTCCGTAGAGATGCATTTAGGTCTTGCCTTCTTAGGAACTTCATGAGAGCCAGTTTCATTATGGTGTGTGATGGGATTTACAAATGCACTTGACAATACTGTTCTTACAATAACTGTCTTAAAGTAACAACTAATTGTTGTATGTATGTAGAATGTAGAAAAAATATTTTAGTCTGGTACTGTGCATGTTTTCCCAGGAGAAAAATGAGCAAGTGAGTTTGAGCAAGCGATCTAGAAATTTCAGTTGCATATGATGATTTTTCACAAATTTATCAAACGTGATATACTGGTTTTGAATAACATTTCTTCTTTAAAAAGACATTTTTTAATAAAATTTCTTCTTTTTGTCTTTAGTACGTAAACTGCAGCTGTGTGATGAACTAGATCGCTCATCATGTGGCACAGTGCTGTTTAATGGCTATCTGCCTCCTCCAGGTGAGACATATGCACACACACACGCGCGCACACACACATGAAAGTTGCGTTTTCCAGGAATAAACCCAAAAATAGCAAGATGTTTCAAGTCCAAATTATACCACAGAGAAGATACATAGTAGGTTATTGTGTGATGTGCTTTATTTACATTTTTGTTTAGTTTGTTTCAGTATATTGGGTTATAGCCCACAAATCTGAGAGTGTTGTTTTTCTTTTTATATCTGTCCATATGTCAACTACTTGTCAACACAATAGCACAACCCAAATCAATCAGCTGGCATATGCCATAAATAAGAAATGAGTTTGGAAAAGATTCTTGACCTACCTCTACATTTATATAACTTCACTTCCTTATGGACAAAGCAACATTACTAACACGTTGGAAATAACATTTCATTAAAAATGAGTGATAACTTCTAAGTACCCAGATCAACCACATCAGCCGATGCTTTATCACCTGAGTATAAAGTCATTTGTAGCGTTTAAACTTGAACCTCATCTTTCTAATTCTGTTTGTACTGTCCCGTTATCCATGTATCTTATTATTATTATTTTTATTGTTTTTAAGTTGGTAATCTTTGTTTGGTGCTTAATATAAATGAGGGGAAAATGTATTCAATTATGTATTGCAATTCTTTTGTGACTAACTCCAAACTAATTTTTTAAATAACAATTTTCATGTATGTATGTATGTACGATAAAATGTTGATTGAAACAAAATCAGACAAAACATGATAATCATGTGATGCTGCAGGAGCATCATGGACATTTGGCAGCTTGTATAAGATTTTAAATGGAATTAGTTTCATTTTGCAGTTATCTAAAAACACAGTTTGTTGAATTGGCCACTTAGGTGATGTGATTTATTCAAACATGTGGTAATATGTGGCTTCAACAGACCACCATGCATGTAACATATGGCTTAAATTTAGCAGAATAGTAGCTGAAAAGATTTAGTCCACGTTTTTAGTGTTTCTGTACCTATAACTCAGAGTCATGTTTTGTGTCTATCAGTGTATCCTGTGAAGCGCAGGAACAGACACAGCGTTGCTGGCTCTCAGTTCATGACTGGCCGAGCTGTCCCTCTCGAGAGAGCCACGGTCCGACGCAGCAACACAATGCCACCCAACCTGGGCAATTCAGGCATGCTGGCAAAAGCTGCTACAGA
This sequence comes from Clarias laeviceps, assembly GCA_030014305.1. Lineage (NCBI taxonomy): Eukaryota > Metazoa > Chordata > Actinopteri > Siluriformes > Clariidae > Clarias > Clarias laeviceps. The sequence goes on from JAQMYJ010000038.1 coordinate 21,765,541, forward strand.
TGAGAAAATATCAGGTATTTCCTTCCTTTATACAAGTGTGGCGACAATCACAAATTATCATGAGAGTTGCTGGTTTGGTACTGCTTTATTTTATAATCTCATCCAAAAGCATAGTAGATAATATTTAGTAAACTAATAATAGGAATGCTAGAATGACTTGTCAGTCAGGACTACCCAAATCTATGATGCAGTCTGGTTCAGTGGACTATATAGTCATTTCTATATGTAATTTAAAACACATACACAGTGAACTGCTGCTTGTGAGATGTTTGTGATAGTGTTTATATTGCATGTGGATTAAAATGCTGGGTTAATTGAGTTGATATTCATAGAGGACTGCTGCTGCTAGCTTTGTACGTTGTAAATTTGAATGCAATCCAATGCATTCATTCATTCATTCATTCATTCATGTATGTTTTCTGTTTTTTTTTTTTTTTTAGGTCCAGGCTCAGATCCAGGAATGGTTCGGATCATATGCGGGCATCACAACTGGATTGCTGTGGCTTACGCACAGTTTGTGGTTTGTTACAGGTAAATGTACTGTATGTAATTAGCAAATGGTCAGATATTTTTTGTGGTGTTTATCTTAAGATTTGTGATGATTACCTGATAATTAAAAACAATTTGTTTAAATGGTTCTCCTTTTTCCCAGTCCTCCCATGTCCGATGCCTCAAGCTTCACGTTCCTTTATTAAAACTACTTCTTTAAGATTATTGCCTGACCTACTGCAACAGTGATCATCTTCATGTTGAATTTTATTTTTATAGGTTATACAAAAATGGTCAAGTCATATTTTTGTTTCAAAGTCTGTGTGTCTTCTCTTAGGACTAGTGCTGAGTTATATGTTAATCTTAATATCATTAGAATTTTCATCATGAAAAACGATTTACTGTTATATCATGGCTATCATGAAAATAAGGTGATAAGATGTATTGCACACCCCTTCTGGTTTTGTTGTGGTTTAAGCAATAATTTTTGGCAATTAATGTGAAATTTAATAATAATAATACAGGATAGCATGGCAATATACATATTGGGTGAGATGGATAACTCCAGTGCAACATATCTTGTCTGAGCAGCTATAATGAGGAAATTGTCTATAATTAGATATTGTTGAATAAATATTAATCGCCAGAAATGAACTGTAAGTACGCCCCCTTGTGGTGTACACGTTTTAGATATGGGGATATTCCCTGTGGAGAAAAATGTGTGCAAATCAGGTTAATAGAATAATGATTTATCATCCTTTATGCAAAATTATAAAATAAAAAAAACAACTCAGAATTAAATAAATCCTTTTTCCTCCATCTTCTTTTCTATTTTTTTAGGGTTAAAGAGTCCACGGGGTGGCAGCAAGTTTTTTCAAGCCCCAAACTGGACTGGATCATCGACCGAGTTGCACTCAATGCTAAAGTTATGGGCGGATCACTTGCAGACAATGACAAGATGGTCGCCGTGGCATCTGGAACAGAGATCATATTGTGGACTGTCTGTCCTGATGGAAACGGAAATGAGATTGGTAATGATTTAATTTTATGGTTTAGAGTTAAAGAGAGAGTCTCATAGTTGCTGTACTAATTCCTACAGCCACCATGACCACTGTGTATAATAGAATGACACAGACTATCCCACTGTGAGCACATGGAGAAAGCACAGCAACACACTGGATATGGTGGAGGCCAAGTCTGAGGCGTTTTTAAAATGAGTGATGGTCGGTATTAGATGCTCCCTGAGTAGATTTTAATCCTAAGAAAACTTCCTTTTCTTTATCAGAAAGTAAAATTTGTCCAGGTTCATCTCCATTTGCCCATGCCTGTAAGAATACATTTGTCATAAGAATTACTAACATTATGTATAAAGAATATCACATTAAATATTAATTGCTGATTTAGGAAAATATCGTTGACCCAAAATATCTTTTCTTTACAGGTGTCTTTAGCTTAAGTGTGCCCGTTGAGGCTCTGTTCTTCGTTGGGAATCAGCTCATTGCTACGAGCCACACAGGGAAAGTGGGTGTGTGGAATGCTGTAACGAAACACTGGCAGGTTAGTTAGAGCTCTGATTTCATCAAAGTAGATGCAGATCAGTGTCCTGATGTGCCATGTTTTCAGTTGGCAATAAACTGCTAATTTCTTGTTTGTGATTAGGTGCAGACATTATGTTGAACAGTCAGTGTTGTGTATTTATTTTTTCTGTTTGTCAGGCAGATTTTGTTTGTATCTGGTGTGACTGCTGCTTTAATATGACTGTAATCTTTATTCTGTAGCATTGGGTGGATTTTCTATTTATTACTATTTATTTCGAAATGTTCCTCAATGTAAAGTGTTTTCTTTTTTCTGTATGTACATGTCTGTAGAATCAGGATGTGGTTCCCATAAACAGTTATGACACAGCAGGGTCCTTCCTCATCCTCGGCTGTAATAACGGATCCATCTACTACATTGGTGAATATCAATACTTATTTGATATTAGAATCCTTCTGTGAGATAACAGTAACAAAACAGCTAAAACCAGAACTTTGGTTAGTATTATCTCTAGATGACTTCACATATTATTCTAAAATTATCTAAAATTTTATATTTGTAACAAAAAAAAAATTAAGAGAGGGAACCAAGGATGTGTCCGTGTTAAGAGAGATGAAAGAGTCAAATGATATTTGCATTACCTAATGTATTAACGATATGTCTGTTTGAATGAGCAATTAACAAGAAGTTAACGCACTTGCTTTGTAGCATGTATAAAAATGCAGATTGGTTTTGAAAAAATCAGTGCTGGATGTTGCCACAAAGATTGCTCAGCTTGCCAAATCGCAGTGCTTAACGTGACCACTGCATTTACATCTATTGGAAAGAATTCCATAAATAGAACAATAGAGAGACAAGAATCTCCCCTGAAAGCTTGTCAGAACAGCATTGTGTTGTGAATTATTTCACTATTGTCCCGGGCATTGGTCATTCTTTGACTTTCTGGAAGGTTTTGCATTCTTATCCATTGCTTTACATTATGTTCTGTTTCAAGTCCTAAAAAAATACAGTATGTCTAATTTTGATTGGTTTGTGTTTCTCAGATGTACAGAAGTTTCCATTAAGGATGAAGGATAATGATTTGCTGGTGACGGAGTTGTACCGAGATCCCAGCGAAGATGCAATTACAGCACTTAGTGTCTACCTTACACCTAAAACAAGTAAGATGCGAACAAGCATCCCAGTGAAAACTTAACATTTTGGTTGAATGTAAAAATGTATAGTAATTGTCAGTTTAAAAGTGTGTGGTGTAATCTAGTTTACCGTTTAATCTAGACTCTAACGTCATTATATAATAACACAAGTATTCTAGTGTACTGTATTGAATGAAATGTATTGATGATACTTAGCTCTCTTATGATGCTATTGTTGGACTCTCACTCGAAGTCTAGACAGAAGACATGCCAACCTATACACATGCTGCATAGAGGATCTTAAGTAGTATACTAGTACGAGTAGGGACTTAAAAATACTCTCCCCTTCTTCCATCTTGCATGTTCTCAGCTCAACATAATTTCGCTTCTTAAAATATGTTGTGTATTTATTTTCTCTTAAGTGGTATGTAGAATGCTTTGAGTAAAGTAATGTGGAAATAAAATCAATAAAGGCATGTCTAACCTGGCGAACATTACAAAGTATAAATTTAATATCAGTTATAAAATCTTCATAAATATTTCATAATCTTCACTGGTTTCAAGCAAATGATTTGCAAAAGGACTACAGTATATATTGTGTTTTCATAATGCCTGTGGTGTGTATGTGTGACAGGTGACAGTGGAAACTGGATTGAGATTGCCTATGGCACGAGCTCAGGAGCAGTGCGTGTGATTGTTCAGCATCCCGAGACAGTAGGCTCAGGGCCACAGCTTTTTCAGACATTCAGTGTTCATCGGAGTTCTGTTACTAAAATAATGCTGTCAGAGAAACACCTCATTTCAGGTACAGTAGCATGCGCACACATGGTTTTCCTTTGCATCCCATAAAATTTTATTTGTGGAAAGTGTCTAACAGTATTACAGTATAAAAATGTAAGATCAGGTTACAGCATATGATGCGATACCTCTGTGGTAATATGAGCTATTAGACGCATTAGATATATGTTGGGTTAAAAAAATATATTGTACACATTGGTATTGATAGTTATTTTAACATAGATCTTTAAATGCTTAACACCAGTATTTAAACTAGAAATAATTTTAGAAATCTAGAAATAATAAATCTAGAAATAACTAGGGCATGCTAGTATTCAACTCAGACAGGTTTGGCTACAGACACAAACTCTGGAAAAATTAAGAACTAGCTAGTTATAATTAATTTAGTTATAAAAACAAGAATCAGTTACTGAATGTGTCGACACTTGACAAAGAAAGCTCAAAGAGGGAACACTCGCTCAATGAAACTCAATGAAACTTTTGTTCTTAAGTGTATGTTCAAATTTGCTATATTTGTTCTAATAGTCTTGTCTAAAGAGGTGTGTGTGTTTATTATTATTTATTTATTTATTATTATACTTTTTTTAATAAACTGTGTATATTATGCATGTGTGTAGTGTGTGCAGATAATAACCATGTGCGTACCTGGACTGTAACACGGTTCAGAGGAATGATTTCCACCCAGCCAGGCTCCACCCCTCTCAGCTCTTTTAAAATCCTCTCACTGGATGATATCGATGGACATGCAGGCTGCAGTGCTGGCACTGAGATTGGTAAGCAGCTCTACAGGAACAAAAGTTACCCCATGGTGTGCTTACCCCAAAGACAGTCGACTTGAAAACCTGAAATATCTCCTACCTGGTCTGATATTTGTTCGGAGTAACATCGATTTTGTCTTCAACACGGACACTACAATGTTCTCAGCTTTCCAACTTCCCTTAGTCTATTTATTTTTTTATTTTTTTATTTTTTTACATATAATTGATAAAATATAATTAGAAACCACAAGAAGTTCATATGAGATACTGAAAAACTTGACAAATCATTATGAGGCGATAATTGAGATGGTTTACACAGTGCTAAACTGTTCGCTAGCAGTTATTTTATGATTGTTAGATTATCATCATGACCCAGGGTCAAACTAAATTAAAATGTCTTGATATGTGAGGTAATTTCAGTTTTCAGGTTTATTTCAAATTTGGTCAAACTGCTCTATTAATAATGACATCCATACTGCCTATGTAGAACTCTTGTGGTCAGATGTGTGTGTAAATATATATATATTTTTTATGTTTCTCAGGTCCATATGGGGAAAGAGATGAGCAGCAAGTGTTTATTCAACGTGTCGTTCCTGACACCGATAAACTCTATGTACGATTGTCTTCTAATGGCAAAAGGTAGGTAGTTTAATGAAAAACTACCAATCAACTATTTTCATTTAAATTGAAAAGAGAAGCAACCAGTTATCCTTGATGAAATTATCTCTGGAAATAAACAGTTTGTGCTATGAAGAGGAATGCTAGAAGAATACTTGCAATGCAGTTTCAGTTGATTAAGGTACAGCACAGTTCAGATGATCAAATAAAAAATCATTTAATTTTTAATTTAATTTGCACACAGGGTGTGTGAGGTGCGCTCTGTGGACGGGACTTCCATCACAGCTTTTGTGGTTCACGAGTGTGAGGGGTCAAGTCGCATCGGGTCACGGCCACGCCGCTTCCTGTTCAGTGGCCATGCCAATGGCAGCATTCAGATGTGGGACCTGACAACAGGCATGGAGATTGCAGCCAAGGTGGACATAAAAGGTATGTGAAATATTTGGTTTTGTACTTCCTCAGCAGGGGATGATTATGGAGGGAAAGAAAGATTAAGGTATAAAAAAAGTTACATTGGAGAAGAGTATTTTGATGATCTTTTAGAAGAATAGCTTGTAAATTGTAGACAGGGTAGAAATAAGAAGAATAAATATGTATGAAAAACAAGGACATTTTAAAAAGTATGAACATTTTATTAGTTTATTTCAAGATGAACATACCAATTTAAAAATCTAAAATATTTTGTGTGCATGTAGCACTAGGAGGCCCTACTGAGGAAGAGCTGTTGGAGTTGTTGGACCAGTGTGACTTGGCACTGACCAGAACACCAGAAATGAGTCCTGCTACATCACTCACACACTCGTCTCGCAACTCTACCTGCAGGTATCACTCACTCACGTAAAAAAAGGGAGATTCAGATTAATTTTCAGTTAATGGAGTTGTGTATATAAGTTTTGCATTATTTATGTATTAAATAAACCGAGCACCCAGTGTAAACTTGTACCAGTAGGAACATTTTAGAAATACTTCTATACTCACAATTCCTTCTAATCTTTCTTTTTCTTCCTTTGACTTAGTTATTGTTTTCTTCTTTCCTTCTGGCTGCTTTTTTCTTACCTTGCTTCCATTCTTTATGATTGGGTAGACATGCTGAGTCAGACATTTATTCAGGAGCATAGATTATACTCTTCTGAAATGATGTTTCTCCCTCTTCCCTCTGTTCTAGTCTGCAGTCCCAGTCAAGTGAGAATGCTCGTGCTGGTGCGCCTGGCGTTCGTGGTGTCAATCTTCCACGACCTCAGCAAGCTTTTCTAAGATCGCGTGATATTCCTAGTCATCTTGGCCTTAGCATGAGCTCTCTGAGCAGCAACGTAAGTGAGCGTGAGAGAGAGCGACACCAGGACAGAGAGAGAGACCGAGATGGCATGTTTGCCCCTCGGAGAGGCAGTTTTGTAGAACGATGTCAGGAACGAGCCAAAATCTCAGACATTGCAGGAACAGAAGCTCGTCTCGGCCTCAGACCACATTTATCATCATCGGCATCCAGGCGCCCTGCCCCCTCTGTCCCAAGCCATGCCTCATCAAGTTTGAGCCCAATTAGATCACAGACCCCCACATCTCCAAGACGAGGACCCACGTTGCCTGTAGGTGACGCCTCACCCCCTGATGCTAGTTCTAAACAGGAAAGCCCATCTTCTCCACCACCCACCAGTCCTAAACCACATATGAATGAGACCAGCTTCTAATTGGCTATCATGTAAGTGGTTGCTTACATGTATCTGCTGTTCAGGTGAAATTGTGTTAATGAAGAAGTTATTATCAAGGCTGTATTTCTGTCTAATTCTTTTTTCATTTATTGAGCTTTTCTTTTCAAAGTGTCTTCCAGGGGGGAGAGAGAGAGAGAGAGAGAGAGAGAGCAAAATGGAGATGACGTTTGGTTTTCAGTCTATTTACCCAGTATTCTTGTGTTCCTGATGCATACTTCTTAACAAATTTATGGCAGAACTATGCACTACACAATAGTATAACTAAATATTGAATATGTTAACAGATGCACAGAAACTTTTATTGTCCAGACTTTAACCGGTCACATGCTAATATTAAATGTTCATGTTGTCATAATTGCCTTATATTGTTATCATTGCTTTGTGATTGCACTCCGTGGTGTTTAAGAAGTGTGAAATGGGAAATAAAGGCTCTTGGACCAGGTTGATTTTAAATAAGGGCTCTTCTAGGTAGTGCAGAAATGTTGCCTATCTAGCAGCCTCCTGGAACATGCATATGTTATCAATGCTTTTCTAAACATGTATAAGTTTTTTTTTTTTTTTTGTTGTTTTGTTTGTTTGTTTTTTTGTTTGTTTGTTTTTTGTCACGGATGTAGGATTGTGGTGTTGTTCTAGATATTTCATCACTGCCATGAAAATATTTCAAATTTAGGCAATTTTATATTTTTTTACTTTCAGGTTCAAAATTCGGTAACATGCATTATACAGTATACTAGTAAAACTATAAGGTCTGACTGGACATGCAGGCATGTATTGGGAATATAAGGGGTTAATATGTATTCAATATATGCATAAGTATCCATACAGTGTGTGTAAATATTTATATATTACTCTTGGAGTCATAAGTTCAAATAAATATTGTATACATAACACCTTTCGGAAGCATTTTCTTTTTTTCTTTTCATTTAATATTTAATACATAATGCATCTTATTGCCCACCAATGAAAGTTTATGTTCCCCAATCCATTCAAGATGAGGTAACACAAGGGATGAGAACAGTGGTTCTTTGTCTTGGAGGACCCCCTGTCCTGCACTTTTTAGTATTTTCCTTGCTCTATCACACCCACTTCAATTCAGAAAGGGCTACTCATTAGCTAGTTGCTTAAATTTGCGTGCAGGTCAGGGACCAAGGTGTTGAGAACCATTGGTGTAAAAAACACCCATGGGATTTTTTTTTAAAGGGTACTGAATAGATTGTCAAAGTTTGTTCAGTGTGTGACCAAACATACACCTCACAACATTTTACTAGCAGATTGTTAACCTGTTACTGATCCCACATTTACCACTGACCTACCCAGCCAAAAAAAAAGAGGCTTACACACATCTTCACCAACCCTTGCATCCTGGTGTGTGGTTATCAACCAGTGGCCTAGCCTGACAGTGAGTTCCTTGAGTAATTGTGAGTAGCTATAATTATGAAACAAGCTACATGCATCCAACTTAATGGGTATATACAGTACTGTGCAAAAGTCTTAGGTACCATATTGTACTGTATGCTGTACCAATTTTGTTATATATGTTTATCATGTCTGCATAATTATGTACAAAATCATTCAGTATTTGCATATACAGTTGTGTTCAAAATAATAGCAGTCTAACATCAGTAACTAGATCAATAATTGTTTTTGGGAGAAATTATATTTCTTCATGGTAAATATTTTACTTGTAGGTGTAGTGGAGTAATAG
>JAQMYJ010000038.1:21777838-21787838 GCA_030014305.1 Clarias laeviceps
TATGCTCCTGGGATTTGCATAAAAATAGAAAGGAGCGAGTGTGACAAAGTTACCAGAAGAACTCATATTCTCCAGCATGACCAGTAAAACCTACAAAAAACATGGTGATGGAGTTATGTTTTAAGTCAGTTTCTAATTTTAGCCTGGGTAAACAGTAACTTACTAGCTAGATACTTACGTAACATAAATTGTTTTCCATGGTTGTTAATGTATGTATGACTCTGTCCATAATTTATCAATATGATGCAGCTGCATCAGTACTTCCCTTAGGCCTGCTTGAACTTTTGGGAGTGGGTTACGGCTAGATTCCAAGTACCACAGATGGGCAGGGTGTAGCTCATTGAAAATGCAAGGCTTTTCTCATAAAATGTGTTCATTTGGGAGTTTTTTCCCATCACAGAGATGTAATCATCATGGATCTGTTGCTCACCAGATGGGGGAAGGATGATGCCAAAGGGGCAAAAGGGTTGTGTGAAGCCCCAGTGAAATGTCAGAACATATCAAAACATGTTAGCTAGAAAATGTTAATGTACCTAATAGGAAAACTCTAATTGTTGGGATATATTGTACTTTGTGGCACGTTTACGTAATACGGAATTAAGGAATGTCCCAATAGACAATTGTTACTGTACTGACAGAGTTTGCATTCCTTTTTCTACAGCGCTTCAGAGGCACAGATTGATTAAAGTTTTAAAGCAAGAAGTGGGTGAGGAAGATATAAAGAATAAGAAACAAGACAGAGAAAAATAAATTACTCTTAACACATTTAAACCACTTACTGCAGCCTTCACATCACTGATTACGTGGCAGATTGGCTTGTCATTACAGGCTACATTTTGGCACCTGTGTGTTATGCTTTGCTCAAAACATGGATGCTTAAAGCCTCTAAAATAAGGTTCATCCATATCCAGAGAATAATTTGGGTTGAGTCAGATAGATGTTTATAACCTAGTGGGTTGATATCAGGCTCATTAAATGCATATTATGTCCATAATAATAATAATAATAATAATAATTATTATTATTATTATTATTAATGTCTTATTATTATAATAATAATTATAATTAATGTATTATTATTATTTATTAATGTCTTGAGACTGTATCTGATGAGTCTCTATTATGGCACATACAGTTTTGCTCTATAAAGAAGAACCTCGGATTGTGGGTAACGCGGTTTGCGAGTGTTCCACAAGACGAGCAAAGATTTTTAATAAATTTTTACTTGAAAAACGAGCAAGTCTTGGTTTTACGAGTACAGAGTATCACGTAATCCATGCAATTGGTTTAGTAATCAGTGCGCATGGTTTGTTTGGTTTGTTATTTTTTTTACTACATGACCCTTGGGGGTCTCCGTAGCATGGAGTTTAACTTGCACCATAAGCTAAATCAAAATGTTGAGTAAAAGCGATTATATGCATTTATGCAGTCCTGCAGCTGTGCACCAGTTGAATAGGTTTTTTTATTTGTTTTGCTGAAAATATAAAGTAGTTAAAAAACTAATTAAATACTGGTATAGTAAGCTAAACTATTATCAGTATTCTGTTTTTACTGTATGTCACACATGCACTTGATTAAAAAGAACGGACATTAAGAAACCAAAAAAAAGGAAAAACCAGAACAATTTATAAATACTTTATTTACAAATAAATAACCACAGTTAGTATCATAATTAATAGACAATATAATAAATAGTAAAGGAGCATGAAGATCAATGCATGGCTTTGTTAGTTATGGCTTTATTTGTTATTTCTTATCAAGAAACAAAATATTAACCCCTCACATTGGTGTTAACAGGTTTTATGGAAGTTCCAATAAACAAAAATAATATATAAATTGTTCAATTTACAAAACATTTTATTTCATTCAAAAAAAAATAACACAATGATAGAAATTCCTTCATGTTATTAAAATCCAGGGGGAAAGGAAATGCGTTTCAGCCTTTTGCAAGCTGGATTTGTATAATAACGGGTTATTTAGTACTTCTCTGTTACTTTCAAGATTTTATGTCTTGATCATTTAAAAAAGAGAATCCATTTTTGTTTGATCAGAACAGTTTAGTGTACAAAACAGTGTATAGCATACAGTACAAAATAAAATGACTACAGAGCAACTCAGCATCCCAAAACAACTTCAGTGGTCTTTAGATTTAAACTGCTGTTGAATGACGCGAATTTGATCAAAAAGACTCATATGAAGCGGCATCTGATTTTAAAAGAAACACCATGACTTCTTTCTGTGCAGCAGATTATTTTGTTACTAATATTTATCAAGCACCAGAATTGAAACAGCTCATCCCTCTCAGTATTTAACTGAGAAATACTAAAAAGACTAAAATACAACAACACCGTCCCATTCGATGAGTTTTCAACCCACTATTTTTCTAAATCTTGGTGTCCAGCATCTCCAGGAAAAGCTTGTGCATGGGCACGTGTTGTTGCATGTGCAGGCGGCAGAAACACTGCACGGCTCTGTGTGCACTCTGTCTGAGCAGTGGCAGCGTCATCAGCAGTCTGCCAGCGCGGTGTGGCTCAGCTGCACGCTCATTCACCTCATAGTCCTGCAGCGCCTCGTGCAGCCCGTCCTGAAAACGCAGCACACCTTCACCACTCTCCACGTGCTCTGCATCTAACAACAAAATAAAGTGCAAAGCAAGTGAAATAAAGGGAAGATTTATCCCCTCTACCTATACATTTATGAGTGGAATGTCACTTATATCCTTCTGCTTTTTGAATTCAATTCAATTTTATTTGTAGAGTGATTTTAACTATGGTCATTGTCACAGTGCCATCCATCCATCCATCCATGTTTTTTATTTAGTCTACACATACGGTAATATGCAGCTGTGTGTTTGCATACCTGAGTTGGCAAGTGCCATGGCTCGGAGTGTCACAGCCTCCTCGTGACTGATGTTGAGTTGTTGGTATTTGTCGATGAGGAGTCTCAGTGGTCTGTAAAGCTCCAGCAGGCCGGCGTTTTTGCACTGGAGTTCATTCAGATGAAGATTTTCTGCAAATTGCAACTCTTGAGCTGATGCTAGTGAACGCCACACCACACCCAGCAGCAGAGCTTCCATCCATCCACTCTGCAGCAGCGCCATTTGATCCACCAGTGAGAGCGAAGAGAATCCTACAGGACAGTTCAGGTAGTGAGGTTTCTGTATCAGAATCAGTCAGGTTCAAAAGGCAGAAGATTCAGGTAGGATTCAAATGATTTTATTGTTCAGCATCCTCTCACCTGGTATGTGTTTGGCCCAGCTGATCATGACCAGCAGTTCTCTGTTTAAAAGGTCACATAAAGTCATCAAGGTTTTGAGGTCGCTGTCAGGGGTCACTGGGTCGGGAGAGGCTCTGAGTGGAGCTGGCTCAGAAGCCAACAGTTGAGAAATTACCTTATTACCTGGAAAATGGAAAAAGAAGTTCCTCACGTAACAAATATTACAGTGAAGATATTTTTGTCCTTAAGCAAGAAGATACAAAGCAATACCATGCCTTCCGTAATATTAGCTGGAATAATGGACCGCTATTCTGTGATTAATTTTTTTTAGATTTTATAAACAATAGAAAAAAATTTATTGTCACCTCTGTAAGTATGCGTTGTAATACTTTTGCTACTGCACACAACATTCAAATACAACACACTGATTTATGACTGACACCCAGGACTAATAATAACAGGCAAACTTTTGGCATTCTGTGAATGTTCAACCCTTGATAACTTTGACTTTACCTAGCCAGATGTAGTTTAAAGCTCATTTCATAGTAACTTGTTTCCTGTATGAGTTGAAACTTAATATTCTTAATAACATTGTTTACCTATAATTAAATTCCTACATACAATTTCTTTTAAACTTAAGCTTGTCTTCCAACTAGGAACTGTGGAGGCCAGTGGTGGCGATTGTATTTATTCCCATTTTTACAACCATGGTAGGACCTCCAATCAACATTCACACACTATGGGCAAAACACAGAGTTGCCTCATCTGCATGTCTTTGGACTGGTGGAGGAAACCCATCAAGCACAGGGAGAACATGCAAACTCCATGCACACAGACCCTGAGGCAGGAATCGAACACGGTGAAAGGTGACAGTGCTAACCACTAAGCCACCATGCCGCCAATGAATTCAATTACATTACTAGACAGTGGTGGCCAAAAGTATTAAGACATCATGTGACATGTATAACAGCTCTCCCTGTGCACAACAGGTGATGTCACTAATTAGTTGGAGCCTAGTTGTGCTAATTAGAAGCTGGTTTAGTTAATGGGTGGAACGAATATGTGGCAGAATTTTTACTTTCTGAAGCTTTGGTGTCCACAAAAATGGCTAAAACTAGGAAATTCTCAAGTTAATCGTGGTCGTCTGTGGCAAATTCCTTACAGGAATCAATCAAACAGGTTTGTGACACCAGAGTACTGTACACATCATTTTGACTCTATGTCAAGCTGGATCCAGCAGGTTTTGAAGAATACAGTATAGGACTTGATACTAAATATTGATTGTAAAAATATCAATTTGTTCTTATTATCTTGATTGCCATTATTTAAAAATTTTGAGAAAGTCATTAAATGTTGAATATAACTTTTGTCTCAATACTTTTGGCCACCACTGTATGTAGTTTTAGTCCTGCATATGATCAGCAAAATGAAAAGAGATGTTTTCAGGTAAAAAAAAAAAAAAAGGAAGTTTAAAAAAAAAAAGTTTTAGATAAGTAACAAAAATGATTACTGAAACTGCACACATTTCATAATTTTGTAAACATTTTTACTTTTTAATATATAAGTAAACTTTATTTTTTACTTTCAACTGTTCTTTCACTTGAGTTAAATTTTTCAGTATTTTCTCTATCCCCAGCTTTTACTTTAATGAGTATTTGCAGGAACACTCGCACTAGATATTTAGCTGTTCGACACTATTTTTGTTGCAGTACTAAAATCAAGATTTTATTTTGTTTAGTGTTTATGCATGTTTTCCACTTCTGTCTCATAATTTATTGAACCAAATCACACCAGTACTCCTAGGGCTTCCACTAGTTCCACCAGCGAGTCCACAATCATTTGGTTAAGAAATTATAGGATTATGTAGAAGGTATGTTGCGTGTTAATAAAATAATGTTTAAGCCTCCATTGCTTAGGTTTGAATTAAAATGTAAAACTAAACAAAATACGAAAAATTGGCTGGATGACTACTGTACATTTGGGGAAAGAAGAACAGGTGTGTACTGTATGTGTACAGTAAATATTGCATTTTGGCCATATGTATTTCATCATCAAAAATTCATCAAAAATAAATAAACAGGACTACAAATGGTCCAAAAATATATGATATGTATAATGGTTTGTAAATGCATGTACAGTAAATGTAAAATGATGAAGGTGAGCTTACTTACGGATGCTTTTAACTTGATGTGCGTACGGAGGTTGGACGAAGACAGACAGGCCGGAATCATTTCGTCGTTTATACTTTTGCCTTCCTCCCCTCACACGATCCATACGTACACCTGCGTGGAGTTAAAACACCCTTATTAAAGTAAAGTCTTGCCTACATGTAAATATAATTCTAAGCCTTAACTTCAGTAATCAAAAGGAAACAACATTACACGAGACTATACAGTTTGGTCTTAAAGTAGGTCTGGATAAAGAGGAAGTTTGGCAAAAGAATTTTACCTAATGGTCCTCATATCAGAATTGCACAAGAATATATAGACAGTGTGGTTGGGAGAAAATGTCATGTCATGTACTGTATACTGTATACCAATACCCCTTGCACTAAGTTCACATGGGTTTGAATAGAAACATTAGTATCTTAATCAACAGACAGAAATAAGCATTTCTTAACAACTCACCTTCGCGCATCATTCCTGCCCTCAGGCATTTTTGAAAGCGACAGGCCTGACATGATTTTCTTCGTCTTTTTGTTATCTCACACTCGTTCACCACTGGACAGCTGTACTCTATATTTCCTGCAAAACCAACATGCAAACACAAGGTAAGTATAAGGTAAGTAGCCACTAATTTTCATTCTACAATGTAGAGTGTTTTTTATATACTGTATATATATATATATAGCATGATGAATTTCCTTTCTGTGGTTCAAATGGCTCTTTGAGTGTTCAAGGTTGCCGACCCCTGCACTATGTGAAGTACACAACTCTCTGTTATAATTTTCAATGACAAGCTTCTGGGGCTTTTAAGGGAAAATGACACTTAATAGACTACTGTTTGATACACACTCATCAATAATAAGTTCTCAAACATAAAGGATTAGTATTTTTTTTTTACATTAATCAATTGGCTTTGGTTAAAAGAGGACAAAACGGGATTAAAGCGTCTGCTCTCCAGCTGCAACATTTTAAATCAATATATTGATAATTCCCTTGTGCAGTATTAAGACTTCAGTGGCCAATTATGGCATGTTGTGAGACAGACGTCTATGTTTTTGAGAGTTAGATGTTAGTCTTGCCAAAAGCAGTGTTTTTATTGATTGTTTGAAAGATAAAGATCGGATATTAGTGGGAAAAGTCTGCAAATGGGACACTTGAGTGATCATAACAGCATATTGAGGCTTCACACAGAAATCAATCCTAGCTAGTCATTATGCTGGCTAATGCACCAATTATGTTAGATATTGTCATTTAATTAATTAAGTACTATTTTTTAATGTGTGTCAAACCCTCTTGTTCTTACACTACTGTAGCCATGCTTTTAGGTTTTAACGATAATGCCTATTTAAAAATATTTTTTGTCTATTTGATGATCTAGCCACTGTTGGCATATGAACATTTTTATTATTCTAGATGAATCCGCTGATTTATCTGCCTGTCTTTCTGATTGGAAAACTAGGGCTTAAAGTAGGAGGGAGCCCTCAAGATTAAAAGCTCAATATTACCTTGAATGGTTCTCTTAAAAAAGGCCTTGCAGGCTTCACAGGATGCCACACCATAATGATACCCAGATGCAAAGTCTCCACACACCAGGCACAGGCGTTTGGGCCCATGGCCCAGCGAAGGGACGTAGTCTCGGTTTAGGATGGAGCCTGTCTGAGGCAGCAGCTGGAGCTCTTCACTGTCTTGAGCTGCGAAGTGTGCAGGATCGAGAGTTTGGGAAAAGACACTGAAAGCGCTGTTCTCTGATGTGCTGCTCAGGCTGAATGGGGTCATATTTGGTGAGTCTGATTTAATGGTTGGTTCTTGTGGAGATGGAGGATCATCAGAAGATGAGGGTTCCAAGAGACTGTGCATAAAAACACCAACGAAAATGGATTAAGATTCTATACGAATGGCTTATTGTTGCGCAATTTAGTACTGTATGTAACATTGACATTTTTTGCATTATGAGATATTTGTGTGCCACAAATATTCACAAGTGTTAGGTGAGCATTCAGTTCTAAGTGCAATCACAGTATTGTTTATATTGTACTTTTCTTTCTTCTGAAAACAATATTTATATTCCTGATATTTCTTTCATGTATATTTTTTGTCTGCTTTTAATTGTCTACCCATGACTATATTCTCTCTCTCTCTCTCTCTCTCTCTCTCAATCCATCTATCTAGTCTGTCTATGTATCTGTGTTTCTCTGCATGCTTCTATCTCTCTAGTTATTTATTAATCTGTCTAATCTCCTTAACCTACAGTACCAGTATGTCTCCCTATATCACCATTAAAGAATCTCTGTTTATGTGTTTAAATTGTTTATTTAACCCATTTATTTAAGGGTTGGATATAAAAAGAAAAAAAGAAAAAACTTGTTAGTACAATTATGGTGAGATTTCCCTAGTTAAATATCTTTCTGATCATTACATTTATTTTAGATATTGAAGCTTTCTTTCTTTCTGTCTGTCTGTCTTTCTTTCTTTCTTTCTTTCTTTCCATCTTTCTTTCTAAACATATTTGAAGAAATAAATATAAATATTATATTATTATAAATATTCTAATATTATAAAATGTATTACAAAGTATACTGTATATAACAACAATGACATAAAACAACTTTAAGTTTGAAACATAATACATATTTCTCAAAATATTTCAGGTAATTTCTATTTTGAGTTCTACAGCACCATACTACACATTTTATGTCTAGTGAATAAAAAATATATATATATGATGTACATTTAAGACATTTTATGCAAAAACGTTACCTCAGGGTTATTGTGGTAATGCAGTTTTAAATAAGCTTATAGCACTTCACAAGTACTTTTAATATCATCAGACAATTTTAGAAAACGTATAATTATATGCTACATAAAAGTTAATGTTGAGTAAGATAAAGCTCAAAGACTGAAGTTAAAATGTGAAATGTAAGGTATAAATATGCGCATGAAATTAAATGACTCGTGCACATACAGTCATTAAATATGATTATGTCAACAGCTTACCTGTGCTGCTGATAAAGCAATTGGAAGTCCTTCAGTTCCATGTTTAATCTTCAGTCAAGACTCCACAAAAATGAGAAGTGGACAGAAATTGCAAAATTAGGTACAAAGGGAGAAACAGAGAGAAAGAGAGAGAGAGAGAGAGAAAGAGAGAGAGAGAGAGAGAGATGTAAAGAAAGCAGTGCTGACACTGAAGCTTCAGGCCTATTTAACTGCTAGGTTGAGAGGGAGGAGTTTAACACGCTAATCCAGATACAGGTGGGTCAAACCCTGCTGATGGACTCTTCTACCTGACAATTTGATTATCTTAGTATAAAGATTCATTGAATATTTTGTGACCATTTGTGTAAACCATCTCAAAAGTTATAGACTGTAGACAAGGTACCCAATACTAGGGAGCGTTATTGGGTCAAAAACACAGTTTGTACTGCAGTGTGTATGGTGCCAAATTACAAGCAATATGAATTCAAGATTTGTTATACAGATAACAAATCTTGTTAAATATGTATTTGTATGTATGGTTTTTCTGATTCCAATGTAATAAAATATTGCACTGGAAAAAAAATATTCAAATATTAACAAAGTGTAGAATTTCAGCTAAAGTAAAATATGTAAGTTGAGCAAAAATAAATAATGGAAAATCATGGCATGCTTATATTAAACGTATTAAATATAATTATATACGTCTACGAACGTTGTTTGTTATAGCAAAATAGACATAATACTGTATCAATATGTGAAGCCCAAATTATTATAAATTTTTTGAATATGACCCGTTTAGCATTTATGCAGGTATGTATTTATAAACAGGTTTTACAGTTTATATATTAGTATATTTAATAGTTTTTGTTGAGACTAAAAGAGCCAAAAGCTTTCCTTTCAGACATCTAAAATGAAGAATAATCTTATGGTTAGAGAGGGTTGGAATAATTTGCACTTTTTAGCTCTATGTCAAAGAAAGGTCCTTATAAGGTGTGTGTGTGTGTGTGTGTGTGTGTGTGTGTTTGTCTGTATTTGTGTGTGTGCACGCGCACGTGTGTGTGTTTGCACCCTGACAGATTTATACCAGTGTTACTCATGTTTTGTGTAAATACAGTTCCATCTCCTATTGTTTTAGCCACCATGGAATGTTTATTTTAAATGATCTGCTTTAAAACGCCCTATTCCAAAAGTTTAGAGAGTCTTATGATGTTCTCATATTTATTTACATGTTATACATTTTTGCTTATATAATTCTAGTGCATTCAATTGAGACTGGGACATGTGGAATGCCTGAAAAATTGACATAACTTCCAATCACTGCTCCAGCGTACTTTATATCTTGGCAGTATCCAAGCACTAGTGAAATGTTGGGATGAACGCATTAGTGTAGCAGGGGATTATGTAGAGAAAGGATGTTTTTACTCTCATGTCTACTGTATGTCTGTTATTCTGTGTATGAAATGAAAGGGAATAAATTTTTATTTGTATGTTGGTTCTGAACGTAACAACAACATTTTTCTTATTAGATAAAATTGGAATGTTAGTTTACCACATAGGACAAGAAAGTTGAATTAGCTTACTGTTAATGCTGATGCTGCTTTTATAAAGAGCTATATGAGTCTAGTATTTTATATATAAAAAAGTTC
>JAQMYJ010000038.1:21789641-21819653 GCA_030014305.1 Clarias laeviceps
ATATATATATATATATATATATATATATATATATATATTTATGACAATTTTGAGTTAATTATTTCAGTCTGCATAATGATTCATTATTAAGCATGTGAGATCAGTTGAGATTGTATGTTTCTGTAACAGTTGGACAGAAACAGAATTCCACACTCACATACAGCTGAGTAACACTGACCCTATTTTGCAGTGTTACATAACAGATCCAGTTATGACCCACTAAAAGCCCATTCTCTCTCTCTCTCTCTCTCAGGTGAGAGGATTATCTAGGCCACTGGCACACACCTGTCTTGGTCGTCTCAGGATTTAATCTGTGAGAAAACACTTTCTCAGCAACCGGCTGAACCAATTTACTCTCATGCATACAGACGATCGACTCTCATCATATTTAAAACAATGCGAATTGGATAATTTTTTATTGTGTGCAGGAATAAATTAAATGTTTAATGTTAGGTCGAAATAGTGGTCACCCTGGTTGCAATGAATTTGCCTTCCAATGCCAAATATTAATGCAAGAGGGTTTTTTTTTTTATTTTTTATTTTTTTATTTGCAGAGCATACATCATAGTAGGGGCGGCACGGTGGTGTAGTGGATAGCTCTGTTGCCTTGCACCTCCAGGGTCCCGGTTCGATTCCTGGCATGGAGTGCTTGGTGGGTTTCCTCCGGGTACTCTGGTTTCCTCCCACAGTCCAAAGTTATGCAGATTAGACTAATTGGCGTTCCCAAATTGCCCGTAGTGTGTGAGTGTGTGTGTCTGCCCTGCGATGGATTGGCACCCTGTCCAGGCTCCAGGTCCCCGCGACCTTGAATACAGGATAAAGTGGTCCTTTAGGACAGAGTATACAGTGGTCTTTGAGCTTCAGCCAAAGAAATGATGTGTAGTGTTGCCACCACTGTGGCTTAGTGGTTGGCAGTGTCGCCTTGCACCTCCAGCGTCTGGGTTTAATTCCTGCCTCAAGGTCTGTGTGCATGGAGTTTACATGTTCTTTCTGTGCTTGATGAGTTTCCTCCGGATACCCCGGGTTTCCTCCCACATTTCAAAGATTAGGTGCAAATTAGGTTAGTTAGTGTTCTTAAATTACTCGTAGTCTGTGAATGCAGATGAGAGTGTTGACCAGAGGTCTCACCCCAGTCATACTGTACAATGGAAATAAATACAATGTTAATCACTATTGTGGACTACAGAGGTTCCTAGATGGATGGATGTTGCCACCTTACATGTCCAGAGTTCTCAGTTACTGTAGGTTCTGAGCTTTGGTTATCATCTGACTGGAGGTTGGTGTCTGCATTAACTTGTGGCTTATTACAGTCCATCTGTGAATTCTTCTACCTGGCTTCCAGTGATTCTGGAATCACACTCATGGCCCATGCTGATGTTACAATGCCTGAATGTTTGCTGTATTGATTGACCGGATGTTGGTGATCCACATCATTTGTCTTCCCTCTCAATCATTTATTTTGTTCCAAGCCTGAGGCAGTACAGACACTGGCGTTTTATATTTGAGCAGATATTTGATTGACAACTGCAGAAATCTAAAGTTTAGGGCTAATTTAAGCACTTTCAATTATTTCCTGTTTCAAAAGTCAGTAAACTTTATAATACATTGTATCTTTTACAGTTATTTTTTTTTCCCAATTTGATTTGATTAATTCCAATTTATTCCCTGTTAGATTTGTATGATGTTTTTCTTTGAATATATTAACTTTTAAATGTTTCTTTCTATACTATTAATAAAGGAGATAACATCACACATCATAATGCATGCCATGTGCTTGTACATGTTTGGTGTTGAAGCCAGTTGTTTTTGCACATATTTTACTATAATTTTACCCTCCCCCTTTTTAAAAAAAAATAAAAATAAAAAATGCCTTCGAAAATTAGACAACTACCACATATTTATGCTTCCTAATAAATGTTTTGTGAAGGTTTGACAAATTCCCATGACGGGTTCCAGAGGAGTTGCATATACATAAAAAGTTTGACAATTTTGATAACGCCGATGTGAGATGATGGATGGTGTTCCCTATCTGCCATCTATGCTTCGCAGACAGGTGAGAAAAATTATGCCTAAAATATTTTCAGAAATATTTTGAAACTAATTCAGAATATCACAACATAATAAAATTTGCATTACATTTAAATCCTAAAGTTGACAGGTTTGGAAATTTTGTCAACTCTTTCTGAATCTGATTTTAAAATATAACTTATTTACAATATTCTGCACTACCAAAAAAAAAAATATATATATATACTTATATATATTTTATATATATACTTAATATATATATACTTAATGGCTTTAAAGATGAAATGGTAAAGCCTTAGACCTTTTAGGTCTGAGCCACTGACCAGGGTTGCACATTATACTGCCAAAATAGAGCTTGTTGTAAACCCATTGGTATAAAGTTCTTCACTTTTGTATGGATATAAACCCCTTGGATGTTTTCTGTTTTCCACAACATTCTGAATAAACTTTATAAACTCGGAAGACTTTTTAAAATTTTATTTCAGGACTTGTAAAAACTCAAACCAGTTCATCTGCTACAAACATTCATGTCATGTTACTGAACAAAAAATGAAACAAAGCTGTTTATCCCACCAATACATGCACCTGTAAGAAAAAAAAAAAGAAACTGATTATTTTGTAGTGGTATCTCTTTTTTTCCCCAGAGCTGTATACAAATTTTATGTTCCTATACAGTACCAGTCTGTATGTTCATATACAGTACAAGTTTGAATTTATTTTCTAAATTTTAGAACAATATTTTCAAATACCAAGTTCCCAAACTGTGAAATAACACATATGTAATTAAGTAATGAAGTACAGTTAAAATTACAACACAGTCATTTGTTATTTTAAGACATGAAGGTCAGCTGTTCTGGAATATTTCTTGCAAGAACAATATTGTCAAGTGCATTTGCAAAACCCATTAAGCACCATGATGAAACTGGCTCTAATGAAGACCATCCCAAGAAAGCAAGACCAAAACTTACCTCAGAGTAGAAGTTCATTTAGAGTTATTAAAAATTACAGATTAACATAACCTCAGATACATCTAAGTTGTTAAAATTATTGCATATTTTCGATGCCTTCAGCATTGTTTTACAAGGTAGAAAGATTAAAAAACAGGAAAGGCCATGAAATTAGAAGCTTTGACTGGGAGTGTGTAGATTTATTCACATGTATGTTTAATACACAGAATGATGAATTACCTCTCTACAGTGTTTATATACACCGAGTTGGACACAGATGAACTAGAAAGTGTTATGTTTAAAACATGAACAAAATGTTTTGGATGTTTTACACAGAACATTAATACTTATATTTCTGTCCATGTCTTCAGTTCAGTCCTGGATACCAATGAAGGTCATAAAACATAAACTATAAACAATAACATAAAACAGGTTTTAACAGCTTTTAATTACACCGATTGCAATTGTTGTCAGCTTAACCGGAGGTGTTATGTTGCTACTGTAATTTAATTTTCCACATTAACAAACCTGGAAATGTGGGATTGACAGGTTGTGCATTTAAATGAATTGGCTACATTCTAGCACTTCAGGTTTAGTTGTTCTGTTTGACACATTCGGCCTCCTGTTCTCTATTTGATGGTGTCAGTTATAATGATCAAAGAAACCAAAAACACAAACACTACGCTCGCATTTAAACGGCAAACACAAGACTGTTGCGTTAAATAGCACTTGTTTGAAAGCTCCCAACAAAATCCTTGTTTGTGTTCTTTAACCACATTTTAACCCTTTCTTTGATTTGTTGCCATAAGCCTACAACTGTAATTTTGTCAATTAAAGGCTTAAATAACAATAGAAATTAATGGAAGCAATATTTAATGCTTTTTTAAAAATTTATTATAATTTTTTTTTTAGAAAATCAAACATATGGTAGGCTTTATGTAATCAATGTAATGTAATCATTTAATTTCAAAGAATTGTAATGCCATATTTATATGTTTTCCCATTGCAGGTTGTTAAGCTGTTAAGTAACAGGTGGTGATTGGTTTGAATTATTAAATATAATTGACTAAGATAAAAAGTAAAATAAATAAATAATAATCAGCCAAAAATCTGTTTCTAACAAAAAAAGAGAAACAATCTTAAATAGAGGTGGATTCAACTATTTCTCTGTTAGTCTGTTTTAAATAAATATAAGACTATTGAACAAATTTTTAGATTTTAGATCAAAAAGCAAGTAAAAGACAAAAGCATATACCGTATAAACAGAACTAAAACCATTTTAAACTTACAATTGATAAATATTTTTGTTAAAATAATTATAATGATAAATATTAGATACATTTACTTTTATTCCAAAGAATTTTTAATTGCTTAAATAATTTAAATTTTTTAAAATCTCTTTAAACAAATACAACTATAGCAAAGAAAGATAGCAAAGAAAATCTTCCTACATACATCACCTTTCGAGATAACATGAGGTAGAAACTTTAAGAAAACTCTAACTCAAAAGGAAACCCGTCATTGTTGGGGTGATAATGGTTTACCCTGGTTACTTTCACACTAGCAAGTCTCTCCTCTCACTTGTAGTTTGTCACTTGTAGCGACTGCAACTTCCATTGCCTTTGGGTGTGCACTGTTTAATGTCTTTCTAATTTAATTAATTTATTATTTTTAAAAAGATATTTCTGTAAATGTAAATATTTTAAAGTGTAAATAGACAAAGCAACAATTAAATAATGCACTAATCAGTGAGAAAATTAGATTAACGTGCTTAGCACATTATATAGCTTTACACAGTAAACTAACTGCACACACATAAGAAGCAGCAACCAGCTTAGATAAATTTTTCCACAATGTATTTTAAGGCTATTACAGTATGTGTTTAGTCTTAGCAGAAAGCCTATATTCCTCTGCAACTTGGGACCTGTTTGGATAAACCCTGCGCGATTTATTGAGCTTGTGCTTGTGTGTGTGAGAGTGATGTAGATGGATTGGCCTATAAAAGGCTTAAGGACTGTATTCACATAAACACACAGAGTATTAGGGTTAGGGAGCCTGATAAGCAGGTTAGGAGTTACACAACGTCTCTGTGTAAGTGGGTAGTGTTTATTTGTATTTATTTATTTATTTTTATAATTTTTCAACTTGGTATTTTCTTTTAATTAAAATAATTAAAGTAATTTATGTATTATAATAGTTATAGTAATTTAATAGTAATGATAATAATAAAATAATTTATTTAAATTCTTGCTAATTTGGTTACACTACTTTTTAACTTATAGAATATCACACAACGTGCCATTACTCCTTCACTGGCTGTGATTACAGTTATTGTTTTCATTTTGGTGTAACTGCAACATGCTAACAATTAAAAAAAAAAAAAATCAATCAATGATGAGATAATTGTGTATGTGCAGTTATGGCTTATCTTTTCAACTAGGCAAATTTTCCTTACATCACAAAATGAAATGCACTAAAGTCCATATATGGCATTTCATTCTATAGTTCAGAAAGTTTTAAAAATGTAAAAAAAAAAAAAATTACAGACAAATTTGTAATTATTTAGGTATAATTGTTGCACAGTAAATATCTTCTAAAACCCATTGGCTACAGACTGTCAGGTGAACTGGCTTCTAAAGTGTGTCAGGAGACACATTTCTCAGTGTAGTTACTTCAATAGAATTCAGACAAAGACAGGAAGCAGTTAAAAAAATAACACACAAACAACTGATGCTAAATAATGAAAATATCTATAAATATAATGGCGTGTCTGTACATTGAAGATATTTAAAAAATATATATTTGGGGAGATGTAAGATGAGTAATAGAACACATTAAGATGTTCTTTGTCTGTTAGTGCACACGTCACATAAAAACTATTTAACTAATTTTAATGGGGTTTTCACAGGTGTATTTGGCCGAGCTTGAGGTAAGATATCTGTATTTATCTTTGTTTCATCACAATCGGCCCAGAATCAGCTTTTATACTTTAAATTTTAATGGAAAACGCCCTCATATAAAGAAAACAACAACAACAACAACAACAACAACAAAAAACATTACTTCATTACAACTAATTTAACAAATGGCACTGTACATTTTTTAATACCTGCTTATAAATGTGCAATTGAATTCTATTTAATAAACACGATCTCACACCTTCATTCTGCGCACTTCACAGTAATACATAAAATTTTTAGTTAGTTACAAAATTCTGCAGATGCCGTTGTACATTTTTTAAAATCCATCCATCCATCCATCTTCAACCATTTATCCAAAGTCGGGTCGTGAAGGTAGCAGTTCCAGCAGGGAAGCCCAAACTTCCCTTTCCCCAGCCACCTCAGCTAACTCTGACTGGGGAATCCCAAGGCGTTCCCAGGTGGAGATATAATCTCCCCATCTAATCCTTGGTCTGCCCCGTGGTCTCCTTCCAGCTGGACGTGCCAAGAACACCTCCCTAGGGAGGCGACCTGTAACATCCTTACTAGATGCCCGAACCACCTCAACTGACTCCTTTCCACGCAAAGGAGTAGCGGCTCTACTGTGAGTTTCTCATGGATGACTAAACTTCTCATCTATTATCTAAGCGAAAAGCCACCTACCCCTCTGGGAAAACCAATTTCGGCTGCTTGTATTCCCAATCTTGTCCTTTCGGTCATGACCCAACGCTCATGACCATAGGAAAGGGTTGGAACAAAGATCGATAGGTAGATTGAGAACTTTGTCTTTTTGTCACAACTGTGCGGTAAAGCGACTGCAATACCGCCCCGCTGCTCCAATTCTCCGGCCAACCTCACATTCCAATGTTCAATCACTCATAAACAAGACCCCAAGATACTTAAACTCCTTCACTTGAGGTAACGACCTGCTGAGAACCATGGCCACAGATTTTGAGGTGCTGATCCTCATTCCTGCCGTATCACACTCAATTGCAAACCGATCCAGCAAGCACTGCAGGTCACAGACTGATGATGACATCAGGACCACATCATCTGCAAAAAGCAGCAATGCAATCCTTAGCCCACCAGACTGGATACCCTCTCCTCCATGGCTGCGCCATGAAAATCATATCATATCATACAAGATCATATGCCTTGTCCAAATCCACAAAACACATGTAGACTGGGTAGGCATATTCCCAAGCCCCCTCCAGGATTCTTGCAAGAGTAAAAAGCTGATCCGCTGTTCCACGACCAGGACGGAATCCACATTGTTCTTCTTCAATCTTCTTCGACAATTGGCCGAACCCTCCTTCCCCTCTAGTCCACCTTTTTGAAAAGGGGAACCACCACCCCAGTCTGCCCCTGCTTATGCACTGTCCCGGACTTCCACACAATGTTGAAGAGGCGTGTCAACCAAGACAGTCCCTCAACATCCAGAGCCTTCAGCATTTCCAGACGGATCTCGTCAATTCCCTGGGCTTTGCCACTGTGGAGTTATTTGACTACCTCAGTGACCTCGCCCAGAGAGATTAATGCCGATCCCCATCAGGTTCAGGAGTTCCTCAAAGTGCTCTTTCCACCGCTCGATTACTTCCTCAGTTGAGGTCAGCAGTGTCCCTTCCTTGCTGTACACAGCTTGGGTGGTTCCCCGTTTCCCCCTCCTGAGGTGCTGGATGGTTTTCCAGAAGCACCTTGGTGCCGCCCAAAAGTTCTTCTCCATGGATTCTCGGAGAAGAACTGGCTTACCTCGGGCTTCCTCCGGGCAGGGTCACTTTACTCCCTCCTCTTTTTTCATGTTTTTTTTTTTTTAACCATACTTAGTCTTGCCCCATGCCTGAGACCACTTTGCCTTGGAAGACCCTACCAGGAGCACATGGCTCCAGACAACACCACTCCCAGGTTCATGAGAGGAATTGAGTGCGCAATTAAATTTCACGAGAACAAAGTTGCGGGCACATCTGGTTTGGTCACATGTGGGTCACTAGCGACGTTTTCACGAACAATGTTTCGTCAAGCAGACTGATATCAAACACATGTACCATGTAAACACTCAATCTCAGTCCCATCTAATATTAATATATTTACCCACTAAACAAATTATAAAAGGTTTACACCATCATTCTAATTCTGATTAAAAATTTATTCCCATCTGATCTGATTTTCATCATTAACAGAATGTTAGGGTCTCATCTACTGACATTTGCAAATATACTGTGCAAAAGACATGAACTGCCGCTCATTTCTTCATATTTCAAATCCGAAGAGCCAGCCTTTCTTCTATTTTAAATGTAGTCATGAGGAATAATTCTCCTGGATTCCTGAAGGACTTTTGCCTCTCATTTTGAACAGTCTTTGGCTCTCTTATTCAGTCCAGTCTATGAGCAGTTTTAGAGGAATGTGAATCATTCAAGCATAAAATACATCTTAAGGCATGAACCAGCGAGAAACAGGTGCAGATGATGACAGACGATCAGATCGGTAATTACTATACTGGTGATGCTAAATGCTGAATGGTTGGAACAGATGAGAGGGGAAATGATGTTGTTACATAAACAATTGTATCTTTAGGCACTTTGCACACATCAGAGTAAAAAAATTGTTCCTATTTCTTTAATTTAATCTACATCATTTAAATTCGTTTAATATAAAAAAAAAAAGAGGAGTGGCCCAAGACTACCTTAACACCTCCACTCTCCACAGCCTAGTGCCTCTGTCCTCGCTCTTGTGAGGACAGAATTGTATTACACAGTGCTGGATGTTCTAGTACAAATGCGAACTGCATTCAAACATTTAGGACAGAATGAAATTGGTGGACATTGCAGTAAAGACACTAATAATGTGTAACTCAGTATTATTTTGAAGATAATAGTTATTGTTTATAACAGGAAATATGACACAGGATGTACAATCACCAACTGTAATATTTGCAAATTTATTTTTGACACTTCAGAATTAGCCGTATTAAAAATAAATGGCAATGCAAAGAACAAAAATCTTAAAAAAAGAAATACAGTTAATCACTGTAAAATAAAAAAAGGTCCCAAATACAGTGCATTGTGTTTCAGATGGGTGATACACAAACGTAGAATCACAAACAAATATAGGGATGTTTAAAACCTCCAAGACATTGAAGTTCATTTATCAAACATAACACTTAATGACATTCAAATAAATGTGCATTTATAACCAGCTTCAAATAAACTCTACTTAAATGTATTTACTGAATCAGTGTTTGTATTAATAGCCAACCTTTCACAGACTAAAAATATTTTGTGCCTAAATGGTTCATATACTGCATTAGTGTAACAGCTAGAATATTATATATAAAACAAATATATATAAAACAATTTACAACCAGTAGAGATAAAACTATAGTGTTTATAAAACCATACAATATAATAGAATATAGTTTATAGCTATTTGAGTCAAGATTATTGCTATAGGTGTGTCTGTGTCTCTGTGTGCGCGCATTTGGGTTAAGCAGGTATGCAGTAGTTTGGTCTGCGTGATGTGATGAATCCCCGCAGACACACACATCTGTATGAACCTTCTGTGTTTTCACACCGTGCATTTATACACTCTGGAAAGGTTGGGTCCTCACACTCATCCACATCTACAAGGGAGTGACACACACACACACACACACACACACACATAGATTTTGCATTATATGCATTGCAATTTTGTTTTTCTGTTCTGTACTATTTTCTTATTTTTAGGTTTTGGTTATTTTGTTATTTTATATGGGTTTTCTTTAAAACTTTTCATTTTATTCAAATCTTATTTTTGTTATTTAAAATTTGAAAGTAAAAAAAAAGTTGAATGTACAATCATAACAGGATATAGTCACACCTCACGCAGTTGTAATATAAATACGGATGTTACCTAGACAGGTCATAGAGGCGACATCGAGCTGGTATCCATCGTAGCAGTCACATGTGTATCCTTCGCCTACACGAACACAGCGACCATTTTCACAGCCCTGCAGTATTCCACATTCTTCCTCTGGCAGGCCAGCGAATGACTCATACTGCCCTGAAACACACACATTTTATTATGGGTCCATAATAAAAAAAAAAATTCTTAATTCCACCTATTTTGTTGGATTCTAAATAACAAAGCTTTAAGAACCATTCAGCTCTGTGCACTTAATGTTTTAAGTTGTTTGCACAACATTCAAAACCTACGTTTATGAACTAGTTCTAGAACTTACAAAATGCTCAGGATTAAAAACATGCTGTCCAGATAAACAGTACGGCTGCTGCATGCCAATAAATGGTAGCCTTCTTTACTCAGACTGTTGGAACTCTCATCTGGTTGCATATAATTGTGAAATAAGCTGCAAACATACCTAAATGGTGAATTACTCTAGGGACTCACTAGTAACTGATACAACCTCACTTAAATTCTACAATTGGGTCAATTAATATTATATAGTGCTATATTGTTCATAATATAATTGTTATGAATTTTAAGTCATAAAATAAAGCATTCATATTATTTTGTACATTCATTAATTAAACTATACAATTTTGCTACATCTTCTCAGGGTAGCTCCAGAGAGGGATTAACATGTTCTAGGTTTATGTCCATAGTTCATCGTTCCTGTTTGTGTTTCACACTTTATATAAAAGATGTACATTTGCATCTGCTTTGCCCTTAATAAATTTGTAGCAGTCTGGGAAAACATGTTTGATATTGAAGTGGCTGGATTTCGGCAAAAACCGAAAATTAAGAAAATATTCTTATATATATATATAAAAAAAAGTCTTAACTTCATTTACATTTTGACTTTATGAAAACATATTTAAGGAGAAAGATATTTTACAGAAACAAAGCAGATTTTCATATCCTAAAAACAAAAAAAGATATGTAAGGCTTCACACACTTTCATAGACTCTCCGTGGCCTTTCACTTCCTGGGCTTCTGTCAGTAAAGGGTGGGAAAGGGGCATGGCGTCTCCATGACTCGTCATGTTCATCGCCTTCAGTGAGTGGGGATTGAATAAAGTGTGAGCCGTAAAAACGTCCGGTACGAGGATCTGGTCTGAATGGAAGAGCAGCAGCGGAATCATAATCTTCCTCATCATAGTAATGACTGGAGATGAATTTGAAGAATATATTTAAGCTGTTGTGTCACCTTTCATACTTTTATTTCAATAAGTAGTAGCAGTAGGAGGGGGAGTAATAGTAGAAGAAACAGTAGTGATAAAAGTAGTGGTGGTGTTGATAGGGGAAGCAGTCAGTGTATTAATGATAGTAGAAGTAATGGTACTGTAGTAGTAGCAGTAGAAGTAGTAATCATAATGGTGATGGTGGCGGTACAGTACAGTAGTATTAATATTTGTACAAGTAATAGTAGAAATAGTGGTAGTAATACTACTAACATGAAGAGGAGAAATAGTAGAAGTAGGATTAGTAGTAATAGTAGCAGTGGTAACCATACAAGTAGTTATAGTAGAAGAAGGGTTAATGGTGGTAGTAATAATAGTAGTAGTAGTAACAGTATAACTAATACTAGAAGGAGGAGAAGATATACTAGAAGTACTATTAGTAGTAGTAGTAGTAATAGTTATAGTTGAAGTAATGGGTTTGTAGATGTTCAAGCAATAGTATTAATAGTAAATTAAAAGTACAGTAATTGTAGTAGTAGAGGTCATATTAATTGTACAGCTGTGGTCAAAAGTTGTGAGAATGACAAAAATATAAATTTTGACAAAGTCTGCTGCTTCAGCGTTTTTAGATATTTTGTCAGATGTTACCATGGTATAAGTACAAAGTATATTTACAAGCATTTCATAAGTGTCAAAGGCTTTTATTGACAATTACATTACGCTAATGAAAAGAGTGAATATTTGCAGTGCCGAACCTTCTTTTTCAAGACCTCACTTCACCCTGGCATGCTGACAATCAACTTCTGGGCCACACATGACTGATGGCAGCCCATTCTTGCAAAATCAATGCTTGAAGTTTGTCACAATTTGTGGGTTTTTGTTTCTCTATCCACGTTTTGAGGATTGACCACAAGTGCTCAATGAGATTAAGGTCTGGAGAGTTTGCAGTCCATGGACCCAAAATTTCAATGTTTTGTTCCCCGAGCCATTTAGTTATCACTTTTGTCTTATGGCAAGGTACTCCATCATGCTGGAAAAGGCACTTTTTGTAACCAAACTGGTCTTGGGTGGTTTGTAAAAGTTGCTCTCTGAGGATGTTTTTGTACCATTCTTTATTCATGGCTGTGTTCTCAGGCAAAATTGTGAGTGAGCCCACTCCCTTGGTTGAGAAGCAACCACCGACATGAATGGTTTCAGGATGCTTTACTGTCGGCAAGACACAGGACTGATGGTAGCGCTCACCATTTTTCTCCCTTTTTTCCGGATGACACAATTGGAAAGGGGATTCATCAGAGAAAATGACTTTACCCCTGTCCTCAGCAGTCTAATTTCTATGCCTTTTGCAGAATATCAGTCTGTTCCTGTTCTCCAGTTTTTACTGGAGAGTCTTCTTTGCTGCCTTTCTTTAAATGTATAAAGGTGAGCGCTACCATCAGTCCTGTGTCATGGCAAGAGTAAAGCATTCTGAGACTCCAATTGGGAGTGGGCTCACTCACAATTTTGCCTAAGAACACAACTGTAAATAAAGAATGGTACAGAAACATCCTTCAAGAGCAACCAAGAACAGTTTGGTTGTGAACAATGACATTTCCAGCATTATAGTAATCCCATTGTTGTTGGGTCAACACTAGAAATATTGACTCTTTGCATTTATGTAATGTAATTGCCAATAAAAGCCTTTTGACACTTATGAGATGCTTATAATTACACTTTAGTGTACCATAATAACATCTGACAAAAAGATCTAAAAACGCTGAAGCAGAAGACTTTGTAAAAAATAATATTTGTGTCTTTCTCAAAACTTTTGACCATGTCTATAGTGTCAGTGGCCAGTAATCCTGCTTTAAATTTCAACAGAACTGACCTACTGAACTAGATATAAACACTGCTTTCCTACCCGAGTCCAGGAGTTACAAAGGTGGTATATGAATCAACTGGTTGCGTCCTCAATCCAGATCTAAGTCCTGTTCCTTCATAGTCAGTGTAATCAGAAGGTATCTCCGGGTAATCGGTGTCAACGTATGGAGTTCTGTATCTTTCTCTTTCCCATGGGGGATAACTCTCTATATACCGAGGTGAATTTGGAGGAGGACCAAAAGTGCTACACAATTCCTCATATTCGTCTGAGAAGAACAAAAAAAAAAAACAGATCCAGTTCTCGCAAACACATACACATGTTATGTTTACTCTTTAGAAACTTACAATTCATCACAAATTCTGAAATAGTGTTGTTTGTGTGTGTGTGTGAGTATGTTTACCAGTGTCTCTGCGGGGACACAAAGCACAGTGAAGCCCCCATGCTTCTCCATGTAAACAGCAACACTGAGAAAATGTCAAATGAACTCTTGGCAAAAGTCTCTGACACATAAGATCTGCTGTTACATGCTGCCAACAAAATGAGAGCTCTTCACCTAGAAAGAAAAAGACAGAATTAGTAGTAATATTATACAATTGGGAAAATAAATATATGATCAAAAATCCAGAAAAAAAACATAAATAAATAAATTTACATAAATTTTATGAATTGAGTTGCATTTTATTGAGGAAAATAAGTATTTGATCGCCTACCAACCAACAATAAATCTGGCTCCCACAAACGGGATATTTGCCCATGTGGTACACAGATTAACTTAAGAAGGTGATCCTAACAACAACTCGTTATGTTTATAACAAAGGCAACAAAGGAGTGGATCAAGAAGAAGCACATTAAGGTCATGGAGTGGCCCAGCCAATCTCCAGACCTTAATGCTATAGAAAAGTTATGGATGGAGCTGAACCTTTGATTTGCCAAGCAACAGGCAAGAAACCTTAAGGATTTAGAGAAGATTCGTAAAGAATAGTGGACGAAAATCATGTTTTGCTTGGGGATCAAATATTTATTTTCCTCATTGAAATGCAATCAAATAACCTTTGTATCATGTGCTTTTTCTGGATTTTTGATTGATATTCTGTCTCTATCCTTTGCAATAAACCTATGATAAAATTATAGACCCTTCATTTCTTTTTAAGTGGACAAACTTACAAAATCTGCAAAGGATCAAATAATTTCCCCCACTACAGTTAAATAGAGTTAAAAGTGGGTGGCATAGTGAAGCAGAGGCATAATATTGCCATCTTACAGCACCAGGGTTCTTGTTTCAATCCTGAGTTCAGTCATGGACTTAGATTACTATCAATCTGAAAACCCTATGAGGAGATGATTATAATGTGCTAATTTGAGTAGTGCACTGAAGGGGTGAAGAGACAGTGCTAACCACTAAGCCACATACCAAACTCTTCACTAAACTCAATATAATAATGTAAGCATGAGACTGAATATTAAGGTGTCTTACCCACAATGAGACCTGAATTGTTGACACAGAAGCGCTGAGTGTTATCCAGCACTGAAGGCGGCTCACATGTGCAATAAAATGAACCAAGTGTGTTTACACACAAACCACCCAGACATGTATCCTCATTCTCACACTCATTATTATCTTGAAACAGAGAGACACATATTATTATTATTATTATTATTATTATTATTACTATTATTATAAACACACCAAGTCTAAGATCCTTTATGTTAAAAAAGTAGAAGCGTACAAGTAGTCATACTCTAACTAATCATGACTTTGGTATTTGACCTCATTATTCAGTGAAAACACCAAGTGAATTTAAAATGCGTGGCCTAGGACAATCACCCTCCACCTTATTTTTTTTTATTTTTTAACAAATAAATACCTTAAAAGTGTGGCACACATTTGAATTCAGGCCCCCTGAGTCAATACTTTGTAGAACCACATTTCACTGCAATTACAGCTGCAAGTCTTTAGGGGTATGCCTCTACCAGCTTTGAGCATCTAGACAGGGGAATTTTTGACCTGAGCTGTGGATCTCTGCAGCTCCTCTAGAGTCACCATGAGCGTCTTGGCTCTTCTCCTCTGGTTAATGCTCTCCTTGCCCAGCCTGTCAGTTTAGGGGGGCGGCCCTATGTCTATGTCTTGGGAGGTTTGCAGTTGTGCCATATTCTTTCCATTTTCGGGTGGTGGATTGAACAGTGATCTGTGAGATGTTTAAAGCTTGAGATATTCTTTTATATAACCTAACCCTGCTTTAAACCCTGCTTCTCCACAACTTTATCTCTGACCTGTCTGTTGTGTTCCTTGGGCGTCATGATGCTGTTTGTTTACTAATGTTCTCTAACAAACCTCTGAGGGCTTCACAGAAGAGCTGTATTTATACTGAAATTAAATTACACACAGATGGACACTATTTACTAATTAGGTGACTTCTGAAGGCAGTTGGTTCCACTGGATTTTAGTTAGGGGTATCAGAGTAATACAAACATACAATACAACGTGCTCGCCCTATCATCCAAAGATTGCTGGTTCAATCCTCGGGTGATGCTGTAGCCTCTCGCAGCCGAGGGTCTAGAGAGAGCTAATTGGCTGAGCTCTCTCAGCGGGGTGGTATGAGAGGCACTTAGTGCTCCCACATTAATTATGGCTCTACAACCAATCAGTCTGTGAGCGTTGTCCTGCGATTGTGTTATGCTGCCCCCAACGATGCATGAGCGAGCAGTTGAAAAAGATTTGGTCGGTGGCATCATGTGGTTAAGAGGAAACACTAGGAAACACTAGGGAGCCCCTAGTGTTAGGGAGGAATTGGATATGACTAAATTAGGGAGAAAATCTGGGAAAAATCCCTAATTATCATTTTTCTTCTACTTAACAATCATGTGCCACTTTGTGTTATTCTATCACATAAAATCCCAATAAAATACATTTATATTTGTGAAAGTTTAAGTTGTATGAATACTTTTGCAAAGCAGTGTATACAAATGACTAAATAATAAATGTATGAATTGCTGCAAAGAGACCTGTATTTTATGTTTTTTATACGTAATTTTTTCTTTCTTTCTTTTTTTTTTTTTTTTTTACAAAAAAATAAGATAAAATATCTTGTTTTGGAACAACTTGAGTTTAAAAACTTGAAATATCTTGTAAGATAAAAAGATAAAAAGTACTGAAAAGCATTTCTGATCATGTGGTCCTTACAGGTTAAACAGGCTGATTAGTTAATTCTACAAGGTATAAGGTATACAAAATATAATTTATTAAGACTTTATTATGAATAACAATAATTATTCATTGGGTTTTAGCCACTATTTCTAAAAATCCACTTTCTAACAGTTTAGGGATTTTCTTATGTAAATTTAAAAGAAAGCCTGGTTAAACTGTAAAAATACAATGCAGTTTCAAAGCCCAAAAAACAAATAATATTAAGAAACAACTTAAGTGAAAAGTAATAATTTGAAATCTTTAGAATAATTTTTACATGAATTTCATGAATTTCCTTGTATCTGGTATATTTCATAAAACTCATGGAAAATATGGATAATTTGCTTAAATTTAAATACATACATAGTCATTAAATACAGTATATTCTTCTACAGTCACAAAATATTTGATACCTTTTTAGTTTAGACCTGAGATGACTTTAAAACTAAAATAAATAAATAAATAAATAAATAAATAAACTAAATGAGCTCAACCCACTTGTTGTTGTGGGTCTCAAGTAATTAAAGTAGTTAGAACTTTAGATTACCTTTTTGCTTTCAAAAAATTTTACAGTATAGTGTTCATTCCGATACATGACTCTTTTATGTTGGAATGGAATCTTGAGAATAATATAAATCCCCCATATAATCTCAACCTCAGTCAGACTTGGGATATTGCATGCAAAGAACGATCCAGAGTCAGAGCAAGAGCAAAGTTTACAGTAGATGACAAATACGTCAGAAGGTATAGAGGACATTATATAAAGATATAACATGTGCCATAAACAAAGAGAATCTGATGTGGATGTTTTCTTACCTACACACTCTAATAGGTTCGAGTCATAGTAGTATCCACTGGGGCAGTAACATGAGTAACCAGGGATGTTGTTTACACACACACCACCTTTACACAATTCCGGGTCAAAGAGTTTACACTCGTCCACGTCTGCCATGATGCCACAACACACCAATCAGCAACAACAAGCACAACAAAGCAAACACGTATATACAAGGCTTTGTGTTCGAAGAGTTACTATTTACAATATAAATTAAGTGTGTGTGTATGTGTGTGTGTGTGTGTATATGTTACCCCTATAGCTGAAGGCCCCCACTGCAGAAGTCACATAGCCACGCCCACTCGGACACATTGTTTGGAATTCAGCTGACGAAAATATAAAAAGGTGTGTACACACTTATTTGCCAGTTATTGAGATAAACATAGCAAATAGGTCACTTTATAAGGGTAAAGTTACTGACTGTGGATATGTATTTATATACACATACAGTATGTACAGTGAGGAGAATACTGTAAGTATTCACTGCATACATATAACCACTTCAAATGTACACATTCACACACAAGGTCTTTTAGGTTATAATTATAAACATGACCTAAAAAGTATGTATAAGCATTAATAATCATAACTGATGATGAGTGAAGCATAAATAATACATGGGTAAATATTTAAACAACAAAAATGACCAAAATTAATGCTTTGTTGGCAAATACAGCTTTAAGATGTCTCTAGTAAGAAAGGCTTATCTTTTTGCAGTATTAAAGTCCAATTTTGCCTCATTTATTTTCGCATTGTAACAAGGGTCCCTTTGATGGTCTTGCTATTCTGGAAAAAGTTTAACTTGCTTTATTTAAAAGCTTTTAGATATTTGAGCTTTTTCATCAGCCAATCCCTGGACTTACAGTACTGTACATTGTGAATCCTTGCAAAATGCAATTGTACTGGGACTCCTGTTTGTGGTTTAATGGACTTTCCCATTTTTAAATGGTTTGTACTGACTGGATGTTTGAGGTCTTTGCTAATGCTCTGTAGCTTCTTATTCTCTCACGAGTGTAAACCTGAAGTGGATACTGCATATGTTGAGTGTAATAAGAAAAACAAAGTTGATGGAATGCTTGTTCTCCTCATTGTATTTTATGTATTTTTACTCACTGTGTGCATAGTTCATTAGATAAACTTACTGTATATAGTTCATGCACCAAAAATAAAAAATGCATTGAATAGTTAATTGATTGACTGGATGATTGATTTACTTACTTACTAACTTTTTAAAATTACTTACCTGTTTACTTACCATCTTATTCACTTATTTATTTAATTGCTTATTTACCTACTTAGATACTTAATTACATGTTTACTTAATTATTAATTTATTTGCTTACCTAGTTATCTATATACAGTGGTGTGTAAAAGTGTCTGCCCCCTTTACTGATTTCTTATTTTTTGCATGTTTTTCACACTTTAATGTTTCAGACTTATTTAAATATTAGTCAAAGATAACACAAGTAAACACATCATGCAATTTTTAAATGAAGGTTTTTGTTATTAAGGGAAAACAAAATCCAAAACTACATTACTGTGTGTGAAAAAGTGTTTGCCCCCTAAACCTAATAACTGGTTGGGCCACCCTTAGCAGCGACAACTGCAATCAAGCATTTTCGATAACTTGCAATGAGTCTGTCAAAGCACTCTGGAGAAATTTTGGCCCACTCATCTTTGCAGAATCGTTGTAACTGGACGGTTTTTGAGCATAAACCGCATTTTTATTATTTTTATTATTAGTAGTAGTAGTATTTGGACAGTGTTCTGTACTGGATTTCCTCCAGAAATATCGTTTGGTGTTGTGGTCAAATAATTCATGTTGTGGTCAAATAATTCAGCTGAATGCTCCAGCTTTTCATGCTGAGCTAATCACAGTGAGCTTTTTCTCACAGCCAAGATCAGTTGAAAGTCTTTGTGTGTCATTGAGAAGGTGATTAGCTTCACCTGATTGAGTTTATAAATCATTTTTAGGAGGGCGGTTATGCTTTTTCAAATCAGTGATTCTGTATTTATTTATTTACTTATTTATTCACTCATTTATGGACATGTTAGTGTTGTATCTTTTACTTGGATGTTGCACTGAGTAAACACAGCTGTATAAAACAAAATTGTGTCTGTATTTATTTCAGGTTGCAAAGCAACAAAATGGGATTATTTTAAAGGGTGATTCTTTCCTATACCCACTTTGTATACTCAACTACTTATCTAGATTGATGCTTACTTTAATTATTTACTTACTTTCCTACTTAATTACTTACCCACTTATTAACATACTTATGCACTTTCTTATTCATTTATTTATTATTTACTTACATACCTATGTATTTACTTACCTACTGTACTTATTTCCTCCCTCCCTCCCTCCCTCCCTCACTCATTTACTGCATACCTTCACAAAAGGCCGAAAAGAAACCACTTTAAAATGTTATGTTAGTATCTATATTGTTTAAGCCATGCTAACCCATTCATGCCAGCCACTCCTGATTACAAATTCTATATGTAACAAGTCTTAGTGTGTTTACTTACGTGTTTCAGCTTGTGGGCAGAGAGTATATTGACATCGGATCCCCCAGGCTCGGCCTACGGTGCAGCAGCACTCCTCTACAGTCGTATTAGAGGACAGAACTGCACACTGACCACTCTGATCCACACTAGAATAACACTCGATTTTTTCTCCTGGCTGAGGTAGACGTGATGATGAGCCTGATCCTGATCCTGACACACACATATAAAATAAACAAAAAGATTACATACAGTACATAAACTATGTGAACACATCACCTTAGGTGAGTGATCTTACACATAAATGTAACTGACCTGGCATACTGCACTAGCTCTTTTGTTTGCAATCTAGAAGATACAGTACAGCAGTCATTCTATGTCATCCTGCTGTAATTTATTTCTTTACTTAATTTTGCACACGGATGCTGTAATGGACCTAGAACTTCTGCTAGAACTTTTAGAACTACTGCACATATTCTGATCATGAGGCTTATTTGTATTATATAATTACAAGAGTTTTTCAATTCAAAGTGAGAATTTTCTGTAACAGAACATAGTTATGAGAGTAAATCCTACCTTTGCTTTTCTATATAATCTCTTGCTACACTAAAGAACTCATTCAAGCATTTCAGCAGTGCTTAGATATGATCAAGATAGAAAGTTTTTTCAGGACTCCAAAGCAAAATCAGACTGCCTGCTTCACGTCTGAAATGCTGGCTTCCCAGGACGTCCTGTAATGGCCTTAACATGTTGAAATGGCATGAAGTGAGGTCAAGACTCAATCTTCACAGGGAAACATGCAGTGTGCTCCAAGACACCTCGGACAGATCATCATTCATGGACACACAGCCTTCTTTAAAACAATTGCATCATTCAAATGTTTTACTAATATAGTCAATAATTTACTGAAAGTCTCATATTTACTGTGTTTGCATTTAAATTAAAAGTCAAATTCAATCGGCTTTTCACCTTTATTCATCATAAGTCCAACTTTGACTTGAATGACCCCTGTACTGTATATTGTATAAATATATACTGTACCAGACTGCTAATATTAGTCATTTTCAGATCATTCCGATAATGCATTTTCAATATGTCAAATCTATATATATTTATCTCTATTTTCCTTCCTTACTATTCTAATAATTTCTCCATTAAAGATTAACACAATTAAAATTAGTTATAATTATAATTAGTACAGTATTGTTTCCATATTCAGTACAGGTGAAATACAGTACACTGTATTCTGTATACAATACCACTGTTTTTGTTAAATTGTAATAATGTGGGCTGAAGTGTATAAAAAACCTCACTGAATGCAGAACTGGTTCCAGGTTACATGAAGGCATAAACCTAAATGTATTTATCCATAATAAAAAACATTTGAAGCATTTACTGTAATGCTGTATTCTTTAATCGTTCATGGCTTAGGCAATGAAATGTTTAGAGGATTAAAGAAAAAATTAGAAGAACTGCCTTTAGCCTTTAGTATAAAAGTGAAAAATGTCAAATTTATCAAACATTAAATCCTGGAGCAAAACATAAGATCCAAGCAGGAGCATTTTCCATATCAACACACAGCTCATCATATGTAGGGATGCTTGAAGGAGTAGTGTATAGACCCTGGACATATGGCCAGTGTTTCCATATGTATAATGTATTCCAAACGTAGGGGTGGTTCACTGGGTTACTGAGCAGAAAATCAGGGATTCAAGACCTGTTGGGCCCTTGAGCAAGGCCCTTAACTTTCTCTTCTCCAGAGGCCTCATCATAGCTAGCTAGTGGTCTGACTCTATATCCCAGTAGGATGTGTAAATAAATGTACCTTTACACTCCAAAAATGGAAAAGTTAAAGATTTCACTTTACTGTAATTTACTGTGTATGTTTTTCTTCTTCTTAAGTGGCTGTATGTACACTAGGGGGCAGTAATGTATTAAAGCCTGGCTTGTGTGTGCACGTGTGTCAACAAGTGTGTCTGTATGTGTTACCTGTAGTCACACACTGTCGTGTAAGTGGGTCAAATTCTTCCTGGCGATTCTCACATTCACATGTGAATGAACCTTCAACATTCCAACAGCGTGCTGCGCCACACACACCTACCATGACTGCACACTCATTAATGTCTAAACACACACATACACACACACACACACACACACAGAGCGAGAGAGAGAGAAATTATTTACCTACTGTACTCTACACCTAGCCACATGTACAGTACTGTATATTACAGTATCACAGTTCCTAATTACTGCGCCTTATACCTCATACTGGTTATATTTCAATGGTTATGAAAAGGCATATATGGGTAAGCACTAAATATACAATTGTGTGCATGTATGTCTGTAACGTACCCACACAGGAGCGTCCGTCTGGTGCTGTCTCGTACCCCTGGTCACAGATACACTGGTAGGTTCCAATCAGATTCCGACAGAACATATGATGGCCACACACACTCTCGTTTGCACATTCATTAATATCTAAGAGACACAAAAGTCACACAGGGTCGAATTTCACATAAATATTATCATATTTTATATACATTTTAAATAATTATAGTTTGTGTGTGTGTTTAATCTTACCGACACACTCTCCTGTACCAGTGAGGCTGTATCCAGGTTCACAGATGATGAAGCAACGGAACGAGCCAATGGTGTTCTCACAGCGCTGAGAACCGCACACACTTCCGCCAGTGTCCACACACTCATCCACATCTGTAATACACCCCCACACAAGAAATAAACCTGTTGTAGTTTTTGTTGTAGTTTATTTTAGTTAGATTGTAAAATCCAGAAAAAAAAAATCCCTCCATTTACCAACATGGTCACAACACACCATGTGGATAGAACTCCAGATCATAAATGTCCAGATCGCAAGGAAATGGTGAGCACAAGGCAAACTTGTTTTTTTTTTGTTGTTTTTTTTTTTAAAGCGGAGCGATATTATATATTATACTCTTTCCTATAAAACTATCATGGCCACCAAGGCCATTTAAATAAACCTGCAAAAAACCCCACCCTCCCACCCCCCAAAAAAGGGATCAAGGTGTTGCAAATGTAACAAAAGTTAAGAAAAAAAAGACGTTTTTTTTGGACAAAATGTCCAATGTGGCCACCATTTTTATTTGCTACAGGATATAATCAGTTGCACCATTATGAAATAGCTTTTGAAATGCAGGCCTGAGGAAGCTCCTCACTGGAAACACAACTTCAGCCTTCCATGTGTTATATGAGGATTGCCTTAACAACTTTTCTGTTCCAAAGCAGACGAGATGAAGTAATTGACTAATCAGCTGAGTTTAAACCTGGGCTGCTTATTGAGTAGTTTTTAAGCTCAGTCTTTCCAGTCTTCTGAAAAAGGCCAAATTCTCTTCGGCAATGGAAGATGAATACCTGAAAGATGCTTCTCCTTGATTTTAGCCAACATGATAGTCAAAGAGTCTTATTAACTCATGGCATTGACTTTATCACCATACTTTACATTCATCACATTCGGCAGACGTCCTTATCCAGAACTTAGATTGATCTCATATGCTGTATACTGTATAACTGCTGAGTTGAAGCTTTTGCTTTTTGCCTTTGCTCAGCCTCCCTGCAGTGTTAGTTTGGCAGCACTGGGATTTGAACTCACAACCTTCTGATAAGCTATCAGTGCCCCTTTGAAGATGATCAGTGTTTTTCCTGGAAAGGATCTGAAACCATGACCGATTGAGTAAGTGTTCATTTGCCAGATGTCAGGCTGGTTTGATGTTCATAAAAAAATCCAGAATTTCTGCACAGATTTGCACAGAGCAACATATTCATAGAAATCAACTTACAAACCTTTCAGGTCACTATTTACTGGAAACTGAATGCTTTATAATAGTCAGCCTTGACACTTCTCAACGCTTGTGATTATTCTGGGATAAATCTTTCCTTTTCTTTTTTTATGGTTCCAGAGTGGCACACACTGTTCCTGTTGCGTGGCATTTTCTTAGTAAGTCTTGGATGGTTAATTCATTCCACTGCCGGTCAGGAAATTCCTTTGGACTTAATTTCAAGGATTTTTTTTTTTCATTATGCAGCACACTCTTGAGATTCTGATCACTTTCTGATAGCCCACAATGGTAATTTATCTGAAAAGAAAAGATGACCTCATCCGATTTTGGCCAAAATGTTTATTCCTGAGTTTACAACAGGACAGGAACAAATGTGGCTGTAGGAGTTCAGTAGAAACTTTTTATTGGGTAAAGGTACTTTACGACAGACCATGTGACTATTAACACGATCCTATAAACTATTTTAAAAAATAGCAAAGAATAAGGTTATTTTGCCATCTATGGGGTCCCGGAAATGGATTAAAATTTTTTTTTCATCATTCTACACAATTTTCCATAATAGAAAATTAAAAGCATTTTTAAAAAAATCTTTTTTCCTTTTTTTCATTTATTTTTAATATTTTATACTTAATATTTCTACAAACAAATTAACTTATATAAAACTAATGGATTTTGTACCAGTAGCCCTGGAGAAGCACTAACCTCCACTACCCATAAGCCCCAGCAATTCACATGAGCATAAACAATATAACGTGATCACTTAAATTTGACTTGTTGTTGTTTGTTAGCGTTAATTAGTATGCATTTATGATGTTCCTAATTCATGTTTCTTCACTCAGGCTTTAAATGCATGAGTCTGCAGTTGCATCTGACTGCCTCGACATGTTTGACAAAACATTCATTGAATTTGTGTGTAACTAAAATGCACAAGTTAATTAAATTTAATAGTGTATTCCAAATATAAAAGTGCAGTAAATTTGATATGATTCAAAGAGAATCGAATTGGGATTTACATTAGTTTGTCTTCTTATGTGAACATTTACACAAGCTCAGGATCATGAGTAGGATCATAATGTTGCTCTATAAAATAACAGGATTTTCATGATCGGCAAGTTTCTCATGTAAAAATATGTATAAATCTTTAAATGGGGACCAGAGCTATGTACTTGTGACTGCATCCTATCCAAAATGTCGGTCATTTGCAAAGTATAATCTAGCATAGGGCTATAAGTCTTACATATATTCAATAAAACTTTAAGTTTATTGCATATACTGCATGTAGAGAACTCATTGTAACAGTGAATTTCATGTGTTGAGTAACAATCCACTCCCATTTCATGTAACACAATGCAAAAAAACCACATATTTTTTTATAAATGTTATTTGTGACGTTTATGTATTCCTGAGGCTCAGCTCTGGTTAAGAATCATCAATTTATTAGCCTAAAACAGACAAAACTGGCACCAGGCATGTATTTTGCATTAGACAGATGATCTCTCTTTTCAATAGAGAGATGTGTATTAAACATTTCACATCTGACCACTTTCTCAATATGGAACAATTTTGGTCTGTGTTTTTCCCTGAAGGCCCGTGTCTTGACTTCAGATATATTAAAGTTATTGTTTGTTGAGCTTTACTGAATTTAGGCAGTCTGTGAGTTTTTGTTGCTTTTGCTAATTTTGTTCTGCATGCCGAAGCAGGATAAATGTTTGGGATAGTAATTTTGAGGAACAGTGATATGCGCCAGAGAATTCATGTAACACTAAATCTAGTAGCTAACTACAGTATGAATGATGTGATAATGATTGTTCACCAACTGTTCAGAATCAATATGCTCAAAAACAACAACAGCAACAACAGCAACAATAACAACAATGACAAAAAACTAAAAACCCATATTAAAACACCCTTGAACACACAAGTGAACCAATCATGCCCTGGCCACATTTATAAATGGACAAAACCACAAACCATTGGTGGATAGATCACTT
Source organism: Clarias laeviceps (assembly GCA_030014305.1). Lineage (NCBI taxonomy): Eukaryota > Metazoa > Chordata > Actinopteri > Siluriformes > Clariidae > Clarias > Clarias laeviceps. The sequence goes on from JAQMYJ010000038.1 coordinate 21,814,863, forward strand.
GAAATATGTCACATTGTGTGTGTGTGTGTTACCCAGGCAGGCTGTTTTTTCAGGATTAGCAGTAAAACCAGTTTTGCAGTGACACACAAATGAGCCATCAGTGTTGGTGCAGCGTCCGTCCTCGCACACTCCATCTCGAGCACATTCATCCACATCTAAACAGACAGACACACACACACTTATAATTCTAGCATTGCTAGCATTATTTCCAATTGTCTTAACTTTGAGATCTGAATGTCCTCATAAGAGAATTATAAATCCTTCTGATGACTGTTAGGTACAGTATGATCCTTTTGCCAAATGTCTTTTTCTGTTTAAAGACATTCATTATGCTTATAGTTATCAGGAGCTAATGAAGAGGAATGGTGTAGAGAAAATGCAATGTACACAACAGTACCGTCTTTGTCTGTATATTATAATACATGTCATGCATTACAAAGACGTCTTAAAATAGAGTAAATAACGGTACATGAAACAGTGGTAAAGGTTATTCACAGTTAAAACATTGATAAATATGTTAATTCCAAGTAATAATTAGATATCAGTACATACCCAGGTACAGCAATAAACACACACTGAACACATACCCTGACAGAGAGTTCCATTGGCACTTGTGATGTAACCCTGAGAGCACACACACTTGTACGAGCCCTCTGTGTTCACACACTCTCCTCTAGGGAAGCAGAACTCCCCTTCGGAACATTCGTTAATGTCTGTTACACCAAACAAAAAAATAACTAATATTTTCTACAGACAGAGTGCAGTGACAGAATCAGTATCATGTGTTAGAAGGATTAAGATAAAAAAATGTAGCAGTAAAGAAACCAAGGAGACGAAAGAGTTATGACGCCATGTAAATTCCCACAATCCATTGTCTCTGACCTCGACACTGGCGTCCAGGTCCAGTAGCACGGAACCCGGGCAGACACTCGCACCTGTATGAACCGTCCATGTTCACACACACACTCTGTGGCCCACATATTCCAGAGTTCTCACACTCATCGACATCTAAATAGAGACAGGAGAAAATAGACCTTCGATACAAATCTTCATTAATTTGCATTATTTATGCTTTGAGAGCAGTTCATTCATGCGTTGCGATCTAAGGATTTTGTTTTGGAGGCAAGCTTTAATTTCCAGAGAAATTAAATCCTATTAATCCTATTACTTTGTAAAAATAAAGACTACATGTTAAAACAGCTGTCTGCCATTTATGCATCTCTGGTAAACAACAGCAGCAACATGAAATCAGGCTCAAGCATTTAACCTTGGTCCATCTTTCCCAGCCTGGAAGAGTTATGAACAGATGTGCCGGAACTTTGTCTGACACACACGCACACACACACACACGGTAACTATGAGTTTGTGATAAACAGTGATCTCAACCAAGCGTGGCTACGCTACAAGTTTGACTTCTATCATTTTGTCTTTTACAGTCAATGTCAATTATTACTTTAGCTAATTAGGTGATGATTTGTCTGCAAAAAACAGAAAAACTTTTTTTTTATTATCCAAATGATATATTGGTGTGTCCTGTAATGAGGCAACAACCCACTAGGCATACTCAGTAGAAAAAGATTTTATGAAAGTCTTCAGTCATGATGTGAAGGAAAGCAGTGGATGACATCTGTCATGCAGTTAATAGCTGTATTATGATAAATGTGTGGCAGAATATTATAGCTTTTAGAAGTCCTAAGTATTTGTTAAAACATACATTTTAGAGCCTGTTGATTACTTATGTATAGAATAAAACCCAATGTGATGTGCATTTATAGGCAAATAAACAACAAAGCAATGTTGTGATCTTGATATCTTGAAAAACTGTCCTTGATTTTGTAATAACAGCATGACTAATAAAGTTTTATTACTCTCATACCACAGCAAGAACAAAAAAACTTATAATGTTTTATTCACTAAGGAATATTCACTGTATATATATTTTGTAGAATACTCGGATTTAATATCGCGAAATGTGCAGTAAACAAGTTCCTTTTGGTTTCCTGTTATCACTTTACATACAGTCATATGCATCTCAAAGCTGGAAAGGATACATTTCTCTGGCCTAAAGACATTCCTGTATCTAAAAACATTTTGAATGTTACTTCACACTTAATAAACACTGCATGGCATGACCTCCATAAAAGTCCTGGTGAATTATCTGCATGGGAATGGGAATGGTTATGGAAAATTTTTACAGTGAGCAGATTAATATAAATCTTTAATTTTTTTGGCTTTTACAATTAAATAGTTCCAATTCTGAAATTTTTTGTGACAATATTCATGGTGTAACCTGTGCAGGTGTTTCCTTGCAGTCTGAATCCAGAGCGACATACACACGTGAAGCTCCCAGGAGTGTTTTCACAATGGCTGTTCGAGCATGGGGATGGAATCTGACTGCACTCGTCCACATCTGTACAGACAAACACACACACCTTATTCTCCTCCATTATATGGCCTAAGGCACTCTCAAATCTCATTCACTGTACCTCATTAGGCCAATGCACTTATCTATTAATGCTGGAAATTTAAGTCACAACCTTCAATATGGTAAACAACTTTAAACAACTATACCCTTTAAAAGTGTAGTAGGCTGCTTGTTTCAGATGACATGGTCATGTCAGAGGTTTACAAAAAGTAAACAAAACAAAATACAAAGATTCCCTAAGCTCTGTGTAGAGGAAATCAAGCACTGTGCATCACCTTATTAAAATCATCCATACACTTAAACATGGGGGTGCGAGCATCCTGCTGTAGGGATGTTTATCTGTGACTGGGGGACTAGTCAGAGTAGAGGGAAAAATAGATGCTAAAAAATTGAGTTAGCCTGAGTAACCCAATATTGCAAATGTTATATTAAAATGTTTTGAGTTTGAGGAAGTGGCGGCATGGTGGTAGTAGTTAGCACTGTCGCATTGTTCGATTCCCGTCTCTGTGTGCATGGAGTTTGCATGCTCTCCCCGTGCTTGGTGGGTTTCCTCCGGGTACTCCGGTTTCCTCCCACACTCAAAAGACTGTGCGTGACACCTGGCTGCATGCCCCTGAAAACTGACACGTGGCGTGCGAACATTAAGTAGCACCAGGTATGAGAGCAAGTCGCTTCGCTAATAGACATAGGCAAATCCAAAGGCAAAGACAAAGACCAAGAAAAGAAGAGAAAAGTGAAAAGACAAAGTTTATTGTGGCAATGGGCTCATAGGCAGTGATCCCTATAGGAGAACATCATCTCTCTCATTGCAAAAAAAAAGCAATTGGGGCTCAACCAGCACCACGGACAGCACTAAATCACTCCAGAAAGGAATGGGGGGGGCGGGGGGGGGGGTTGTTCTGTTGCTCAATGGCATCAGCAATGGTGGCTTTGTGTTTTCTTCTTGTCCCTCTTTTTGTTCAATCTATGAACCCATGTTATTTCAAAACAAAACAGAATTCTCGAAAGTGCACATAACTAATCCCACAGCTTTATCGTCGCCCCTCATAGCACTTCATATTCTATCTGATGACAAATGTTATGGAGTTTTATACAGTACAGTATACTCTATCATCCATATAGTATATGTAGTATACTCAAATTTATGTTAAAGTAGTTAGACTGTTTAAAAAGAAAAGGTTATTTAGTTTAAAATTTAATGCAAAGTTGTGCTTAGTAAGTAAAATCAAGCTCATGTAAGGGATCGCCACTAGACGGTACTGTTTTGTTTGTTGTAGTTTTTGTTTTCAGACTCAGTTTCCCAGAAGGCACCTCGGTCAGGTGATGCGGGTGCTCACCTGAACCGAGGCAGCTCACTAGATCGTCTATAAATAGCTGTTTAGTCTGGGAAACTGGGTCGAGCATTGTTTGTATTTACTGTCATTTATGTGGGCATTTTGTTTTGTATTTTGGTTAGTTCAATATTGTATTTTGGTCTGTTTTGTAACGTAACCAATGAGCATGTCCCAAGGCTCTAGTTTGTGGTCATATGTAGGTCCCTTGTGTTTAAGTGTGTGTGGAGCTGATTCGGTCTCGTGAAGTCTTGTGTTTGTTTCAAAGTTTTGTAAGTACTTTTTGTGTCTCTAGTGTAGGTCTAGCTCCTTGCATGTTTAGCTCTTGTATGTTTAGCTTCCTCTATGTTTAGGACACTGTATGTTTAGCTTCCTACCCCCCCTCCCCCCCGTGTCTCTGGTCCCGTTTCAGCTCCATGCGTGGTTTGTGCGCTCTAAGCCTCTGGTCTCGCTCTGAGCCTCTGGTCTAAAGCCATAGAGCGCGCCTGTGTCTCGCCCAATGCTGTTTATTATAGTTTGAGTTTGTTGTTTGTTTCTTTATTTGTTTTGTTTCTTTATTCATGTTATATTATTAAAAGACTCTTTTGTTTAAAACACCCCTCTGCGCCTATGCCTGCCCTTTGTGCCCACGGCAACAGCAGCGAGTACCACCCAATCATGACAGCTCATAATTAACTGGATTATGTTCTTATTTGTAACAAGTTGTACTAACATATATATTTATCTAAAACTAAAAAAATTACCAACTTTATCCATTAAAGTTAACATTAAGCATTAAAATACAGACTGTTATTTACCTTGACACTGGCCATTAATTATCTTGAAGCCTGGACTGCAAGAAACACACTTGAACGAGCCAACAGAGTTCACACACTTTTGTCCTGGACACTGAAGTTCATTCTCACACTCGTTCACATCTAAGCAAGCAGGAAAGACGAATGCATTAATACAGCACAAGTAAACTCAGCAAAAAAAGAAACGTCCCTTTTTCAGGACTGTGTATTTCAACAATAATGTTGTAAAAATCCAAATAAC
>JAQMYJ010000038.1:21819753-21838311 GCA_030014305.1 Clarias laeviceps
TCCGCACTGTGAGACGCCTAAGACAGCGCTACAGGGAGACAGGAAGGACAGCTGATCATCCTCGCAGTGGAAGACCAGGTGTAACAACACCTGCACAGGGTCGGTACATCCGAATATCACACCTGCGTGACAGGTTTTTTTTTTAAAGCGCACAAGAATTTGTAGCTTTAAGAAAAAAATACTAAAATTAAAAAGAAGTGAAGCAAGACACTTGTGAGATTTAAAGTTGTGCTGGACAAAAATTAATTTGTGACAGTTTCTTACATACTGTACAGTATGGCCAAAAGTACATGGACACCTCTTTATCACAACTATATTTGGTTCTTTGCCAAGTTTTGCCACAGTTTGCCAAGGCTGAAGTAAAACGACTCAAGTAGCCTGCACAGAACCCTGACCTCAACCCTACTGAACATGATTGGGATGAACTGTTATGTTGACTGCAACATAATAGCTAATATTGGTGCTTGAGCGTGAATTGGCAAATCTTAACAACTATGCTCCAAAATCTAGAAGAAAGCAGTGGATGTTTTTATTATAAGAACAAAGGGAAAACTAACTTTGGAATGAGATGTTCAACAAACAATTATTAGTTTAATGGTCAGATGTCCACATGCTTTTAGATAAGAAAGGACTACAGTGGAAGCAAAGTTTAATGCTGCTAAAATATTTTTTATTTTGTTTCTGCAAAATCAGACATCAAATTTTAAATTCTAAGCTTTGCCCCCCATCAACCTTTCCTATTTGACATTCTTAACAGAATTATGGAAAATGTGGAAATAAATTTTTTTAAACTTGCCATCTTGTCTTTTGTTTAGCTACAGCCATAACATGAGAAGGAAAAAGTAGTTGGATAACGAACTCCTAACTACAGTATAGCAGCCAGTTCAGTAAAATAACGCTACACTGCAAATTGTTGAGCTCAATTTATGATTATGCTTAATGTAGTTTAACACAACCATTTCGGGGGGAAAAAAGGCCTCAAGATATTAACATCATTTATCAACCAGACCACTTGTCATTTCTTCTGGGTCAAAACAAATTGACTTGGTCTTGTTCCTCTTTCTTTGAAAAAATAGACATGGTTTGTATGTATACACAAATTTTAAACCTAGATTTGTTGTACTCAAGGGCATGTGGCTTTAGCCACTTAAGGCACTTAAAATCATAGCTGAGTAGATCAGTTTCATTTACTGAGGACTCATACGATGCTTACCTGTACAGGTATTCGCCTCCAATCTGAATCCAGGTCGACAAACACAGTGGAAACTCCCAGGGGTGTTTTCACAACGTCCGTTAGCACAGAGGCGTGTGTTTTGAGCACACTCATCCACATCTGACACAAAAAACATCATCAGCATAGAAGACAGCATTCTCTACATCTAACTCATGCTGATCACTGGATTTACATACTATGTTCATTTAGACCCGACCTTCACATACTGTAGGGTACAAGATATGCATCAAGGATCTTCTCTGTTCTGGCTTCTAGTAAGTAGAATGAAATTCCCCTAGGTGTCTGAACAGCTGAGTCACTAACTGCCTCAAAAACAACTAAAGCAGTACTTAAAATAGCACTAATTAGCACTAATTAGTTATTTCTTTTAAATCATTTTTGCTGTGGTTTTCATTCAAACAATAATTTTCCATTAATTAATTATTTTTTAGAAACTTCAAAGCACATTTGGAAGTCTGTCTGGTTATGGCCATCCCCTAAATGCCAACAATTTCAGTGCCATTGTATGAGTCAGGTCAGGTCAAAGCACTATCTCTGCCAACAAGTTCTGACAACAAGTTCTTCAACAAGAATCTGGACATGGACATAGCTTACATCCTAGCTAGCATTATTTGTTACCTAGCTATGGTAGTCAATACAAGCATTATCTATACTCAAACCAGCCAGTTAACTCTCCAAGCAAGAAAAAAAAAAAATGTCACATGCACATTGTGACAAAAGTGATAAAGTTGATATTATGATGAAACAAAAACTGTGGTTGCTGACCTGTGCACTGTCCGTTATGAAAGCTGTATCCAGCTCCACAGGATGTGCACCGGAATGACCCTGGAGTGTTCACACACAGCTGACCACGACACTGCAAAGAGTTCTCGCACTCATTTATGTCTAACACACACACACACACACACACACACACACACACACACACACACACACACACACACAGAATCTAACTGTTAACACAATGCCAAGAGGGAAAGACATAATAAATGGTCTTATCAATCTGGATTATAAAACCATTTCCAAACAATTTGGAGATTAACATTCTACAGTAAGAAAGATTATTATATTATTATATAAGTGCAAAGCATTCAAGACAGTTGCCAATCTTGGACATCCCAGCACATGCAATGCTCAGAGAAATACAAAAAAATAAATAAACACAAGTGTTACAGCACAGACCCAAAAGGCCTCACTAAGCATGTTAAATTTTAAAGTCCATGACAGCACAATTAGAAGAAGACTGAAAAAGTATGGATTGTTTGGAAGGGTTGCGTGGAGAAAGCCTCGTCCGTCTAAAAAGAACATAGAAGAATGACTGAGGTTCACAAAAACTGCATTGCAACAATACAAGGCGTCTGTATCAAAGTCCTATGGACAGATAACCACAAAGTGGAGTTGTTTGGCCTTAATACCATGGGCTTAGTGCCATGTGGAAAGCCAAACAGCAGAAACAACTCATACCCACTGTCAAGCACAGCAGTGGAAGCGTGATGATTTGGGCTTGTTTTGCAGCCACGAGACCTGTGCACCTTGCAGTTAATAAGTCATAAATTAACTCCTCTGTATACCAGAGTATTCTAGAGACAAATGTGAGGCTAAAGCTTGGCCAAAATTGGGTTATGCAACAGAACAATGATCCAAGGCATACCAGGATGGTTTAAAAAGAAAATAAATAAGGTTGTGGAATGGCCTGGTCAAAGTCCAGATCTCAAACCAAGTGAAATGCTGTGGTGGGACCTTAGGAGAGCTGTGCATAAGCAAATTCCAAAGACTCAATGGACTGAAAAGCAATGTTGTAAAGAAGAATGGGCCAAAATTCCTTCACAATGATGTGAGAGACTTGAAATTCATACAGGAAACATATTAGTCATTGCTAAAAAAAAAATCGCTGCTAGAGGTGGATCTTCAAGTTATTGGATGCCTTTTTTTTTGGCTTCATTTTTGTTAAATATATATAATGGCGTGGTGAAAAAAAGTATATGTTGCTGTTCAAAGTTGTATGTGCCTCATTTTTTTTCACACAAAAACACGTAAAATTAAAAGAGGGAGTACTAACCTTTCCACATGACTGCCCATGTAGTACATGCATCTATCTCTCCCTCTCTCCCTCTGCTTATGTACTCATGCAAACACAGTATACTGTAGGCCAGGAGTGTAATATGAATGTGTGTGTGAATGAAAATTTCACCTGTGCACTTTTTGTCTTGAAGCTTGTACCCTGTGTGACACACGCATCTGTAGCTGCCAAGTGTATTCTCACAGCGGCCGTTAGCACAGGGCGTTGGAACTTGACCACACTCATCAATATCTAATTAAGTAAATTGTAGAAATAAATTTCCTAATAAAATCAATGAATGAGAGCTTGAATGAAGACATTTTCAGACAAGTGTATTCACCTGTGCATCTTCTGTTTGTTATTACAAATCCGGGGCCACATGACACACATCTGTATGATCCCAGAGTGTTAATACACCCCTGACCAGGGCACTGCAGAGCATCATCACATTCATTCACATCTGAAACATACAAAAACACAAACACACAAATAAACATACGTATATATATATATATATAGTACAGTATACATACATATACTGATCAGCCATAATCACCACTGACAGATGAACAGAATAGCATTGATTGTCAATAATATACCAGTAAACTGGTTTCAAGGGCACTAAAGGCTGAGCAGGCCAAGAGTTCAAGGTGTTAATCCAGCCTCCAAATTACCCAGATCCCAGTCTGACTGAGCATCCATGGAACGTACGGGGCAATTAAGTCCGATCCGGCCCCACCACACAACTTTCAGCCCCCAAAGATTTATAACTAATGTTCTGGTGCCACATATATACGGTAACAGCACAACCCCAGAGGTTTTGTGGAGGCCCCAAAGGGTCTTATGGGTTTTAATATTATGACAATATGTACAATGGTGTATGTACCATCCCAGTAGATGCCAGCAATCAAAGTTCTCTAAAATTAATACAGACATAAATCTGCTTGATTTTGGCCAGGAAATCTTTTTTTTTTCATACTTTGTGTTTCCAAGGACTTCAACATTCCATCTTTGATGCACTTTTTGTTAGCCTCTGTTAGCTTGGCATGTTCTTATAAATGATGTTACCAAAAGAATTTATGGGATTTAATATTAATACTTGTGGATGCATTCTTGTTAATTTCATGGGGAAACATTACAAGAACTTGTAAATTTCACATGACTTGTAAAAACCTTTTACTGACATAAGAAATGTTGTACCCCAAACTGTACACAGGACATATTACTGTTGCAAAAATTCCATTTTCATTTATCTGACTTAAGCCTTGCTTTTTATGCTGGTCAAATCATAGGGGTAACTTTCAATAACAGATGTACATATTCAGTTACTTGACATCTTCAACTCCTTCACCGGTTTCTTTAATGTTGTCTGGGGTTTCAGGCAAAAATTTTGGACTAGAGTTCATTCATCCCTGGGAATCTGTGCCTCCAAGATTTATACATTTGCATACAACTGTTTGTACAGATGCTTGTGGTACCGTCACTTATTTGCTTAAGATTGTTCCTAAGGAAGAAGTCGACATGTGGAGCAGCATAGTTTCTTTTCTCAGGTCTTGGCTGAGTTCCTTAAAATGTGCCTATTACAGTATACAGAATAAATTTTTTAGTCACTTTAGACATTTCGGTGGGTCTCCAATGTGTTTGTACTAAAAACAAAACAAAAAACATTCACTGAATTTGAATTTTTCAATTTTTGTACTGGGTGGAGCAAAATTAAGGCAATTAAATTTTCTCTTATTGACAACTCATACTGTACAAGAAAATACCCTCCCCAGATTCTTGCTCAATTTAACTGTTTTCTCGCATGGCATGGCTCAGTAGTAGCTGCTTTACATAAACTTTGAAATAGATCATTTGGAGGACGAGCGAAGTAAAATGGGTTTGAAGTATGGAAAAATGTTTTATCAAGGGTGTTGGTGGAAGGCCTAGGATTGATTCTCAGCCAATGCTCCAAACATACAGTAGCTACTGGATGCAGGGCATCCTTATTGCCAATCTCAAGCCCGTGGTAAATGGGAGGGATGTACAATATCAGAAAGAAATGCGGAAGTCAAAATATGTGCTTCGGATGTACAACTGTGACAATCCCTTAATGGAAGCAAACAAAATAAATTTTAGATTTCATTTCAAAAGAAGCATTTACAGACACCATTTGGGGGACCTCTGTGACCTATGTTTACTTCTTAAAAAAATAGTAAAATATGGTCATCAATTGGTATTAATGGGCAAAGCACCAATACTCCCAGTTACCTTCTAATCGTAATACTTAGCCAACCAGAAGCTTTCGAAGTCATTACATCAATTTGTATAATCATTTAAAAAGACAGTCAATGTTAGATTGTGGAATTCTGATTTAGTGAAATATTAAAATGAAAGCTTAAAATTGAATGCTTTCAAATTTACTGTTAACAAAGCAGACGCTTTAATTGACTTGCCAAAGAAGTTTATACTAACATATAATGTTTTGAATTTAATACATTTAGCATAGCTGTACTTTTAACCTCAGTTAAACCAATTAATAGAAAAGAATTCAGACTAGAGTCAGCACTTTACCTGTGCAGGTGTTACCCTGTAGCTTGAACCCTTTATTACACACACATCTGTAGGTGCCAGGTGTATTCTCACAGCGGCCACTAGAGCAAAGAGATGGACGCTGACGACACTCATCAATATCTATGTGGCATAAGAAAATTTGAAATAAAGCTTATTTTGAAAATGCAAAATAATAATAATAAAAAAATACACAATCTTAGTAGCCACCATATTTGAATTTTGAAAAGCTTATAAACCTACTGAAAGGTTTGTACTGAGTTCAAGAACTTGTGCATGAAATTTCGAAATATTATTGTTCTTTTACCTTATTGTTAATTACTTTTTTGGCTCTGCAGTGCCATTTAGTGAATGCATTTAATTACCCAGACCTACATAGGCCACAGAAGCAGTAATATGAACAATGCCGCTTAATTATTCATTAATTATTTGTCACATGTATCTTACAGCACAGTGAAATTATTATTTTTTACATATGCCAATTAGGGATCAGGGTCTTATACCTCCAATCTGTTCCAATCTGTAACCCAGTAACCCACAGCATTAACCGATTGAGCCACCACTGCGCTTACACACACTTATGCTTGGTGAAAGTGAAGTAAATTTGCACCTTAACACTCCCTACCAGTCATTGTATAAAATATTTTATATGGAAATTTAACCAAGTTATGTTTGTTGAATGTGTAATGATTCACATACAAAGTTTATACAGCGATCAACTGTACATGCAAAGTATTCATAATTTGCCACAACAAACATTAAGAAAACATGCATGCATTTAAATTTTGCTTCTAAGGTTTGTTTAACCTTACACAAATAATTAGAGTGTGTTTAGGTATAAGATACCTGAGCACTGGCCGTTAAGAAGACCAAATCCAGGTTTGCAAGACACACAACTGTAGGAACCTTGAGTGTTTATGCACTCCTTCCCTGGACAGCGGAGCGGGTCATCACACTCATCAATGTCTGAAACACACAGATGTACAGTAAGTTACCTGGATCCTATAACATCATGGGTTTCACATCTTTATGTTCATATGTGTCATTTAACAGAAAGAGGCAGAGTGAGACACTGGAATACACTGAGGAGAAGAATTAGAGTAGAATAGAAGCAGAGTGTGAGGTTACCAGTGCAGGTGTTGTTTTGCAGTTTGTATCCGGTCCTGCACACACAGCGAAAGCTGCCGATTGTGTTCTCACAGTGGCCATTAGTGCAAGGGTTAGGGATCAGACGACATTCATCGATATCTGTAATATATCAATAAATGATTAGATGAAATGGCAAGTCTGAGCTGGAATAATTTCTCACAAACTGAAGTTGGAAATGTAGAATGCTTTCCCGTAAAGAGAATTTGCCAACAAGTTGAAGTATAAGCTTACCAAACACTCATCTGCTGCTCTTACAGCTCACATAAGTATAATTTCTCAGTACAAAACTCCAGTCCTTTAGGTCTGAGCATTAAGCGCATTCTGGTTTCAAATTCTCCCTGTATTAACCCAACTCTAAATATATATATATATATATATATAAAACATAATAACTTTATCCCATATTTGTATCCCCTTAAAAATATGATTTGATTTTCAAAGTAGGTCGACTCCTCCATTTGTACTGCCAAGCTCAACAAGCTGTTTGTTTCACTGCTAGCACACACCCATGTGACGAATGCTTCACTCTGCACCTGCATGCTGCAAACAATACCGGATAAGCTGCTAAAGAGACTAAGTTGGTGTTAACACACACTGACCTGAGCACAGGTTTTGCTGTGCATTATTCCTGTAGCCTGAAGGACACACACAGCGAAAGCTTCCCATTGTATTCTCACACTGACCAGCCAAACATGGCCTTAGAGTCATCAAACACTCATTTATATCTGTAAAAACACAAATCAAAAATATATTTCTATTCAATCAAATTAGGATTGTAACAGTAGTTAAACATTGCTACTTTCAACACTCCAAACAATCTTGATAAGGACAAAAAATATATATATAATATATTTCCAATGCTTTTCTGAACAAAACCAGCGAGTTGGTTTTTCAAGATATCATATTATACATAAAGTTGCATAATCAAAAAAAATTTATAAACTGTGTTATGTGTAATATACAGTATTGTGCAAAAGTCTTGAGCCATCCCTCATTTCTTCATATTTTGCTTCTAAAGGGACTGATATTCTTAGATTTTTTTTTATGTTGTCTTGAAGACTAATTCTACAGGCTTTTTTTGGGAAATCTTTGGCTCTCATTTTCAGTCCACTCCCTGTACCTGACCTATGAATCATTCAAGCATTTAAAAAACCTAAGGTATGAACCAGTGAGAAACAAGTGCAGACGATGATCAGGCAGATGAATAGTACACAGGTGATGCTGAATGCTGAGTGGTTGGAACAGACGAGAGAGGAAATGAGGTTGCTGCTGAGGCTTTCTTTTTAATCTGTAGGCACTTTGCAACCTGTCTCAGTAAAACATTTGTTCCAATTTAATTTGATTTACGTAAATTAATTAAACATTAAGAATTGAAAGGTGGCTCTAGATCTTTGCAAAGCATAGTGGAAGTCAGATGTTACTGAAATGGTGTCTATTTGCTAGCTACTACTGTACTACTTTAATTAAGTTACGATAGCATAATTACAAAACATTGTCATGTAGATTGTGTTCAAAAGTCCAGACAACATCCTGTTTAATGAATTTCTCAGTTTATTTCTTACAACAAATTCTTAAACGTACTCTTTTATCAAATAGCATTTGAAACCCTGATATTTAATTTAACATGAATAAAACTTCCCAATTAACATGATTTGGAACAGTTGACATAATTTATGAGCTTCTACAATGAAAAAAAAGTTAAAACATTGTGTTATTGTAGTCTATTGAATATCAAGCTGCTGTATACATTAGTAGGCTAATTATGGGTTTGTACAGTTATTGTTTATGCTTCTGCTCATATCTAATCTTGGGGATTTATGGCATAGATGTATATCTGCCTTCAAGAACAAAAGAATGGCTGAAGGGGCTTAAAGGTTTGGATCCCATGACCTTCAGGGTCAAAGGTTATTATCAAGCCCGCCAAATAAAACTCTTGTAAACAATAAGACTCTTGAAAACAAAAGCAAATCGTATGCTAAGCCCAATGTGACTTGTTTGAAGGCACAACCAAATCTTTAAAATCTTCTAAATGGACTCTGATCTTCAGGAGCTTTAAAAAGTCCATGGGAAAATGTAGAGAAGCTTAATGAATGTAATGGTCAAATGCAGAAATTTGGCAGTTCTTGAGTAAAGAATAAAGGCTGGATTGTAGTTTAGGATATAGATTTTAAGGAAAAATATAAAAATATTAGTTAGAACACAAATTTAGCAATTTATTTAAATGTTTATTTATCTATACACGCACGATTGATCCAGTGTTTAAAATCTGATCCAAACATTCTCTTTTCACACAGTTTGTTTTTTCCTATAATATTTTAAAATACTGGTCATGCAGCTCTTATTTTTTTACTGTAATAAAGTACAATAAACCCACCCTCACATAAAGTGACTTTTTTATTACTACTGTAGTCCTGTGGGATCCCGGTTCCAATACACACCTCCAGTCTTAAGTCCTGTTTAGAACACATTGCATGTTCATTCCAAGTAATTTGCTTATATTTACCAGTGGTGGGAAAAAAATCCTTTGAGTAAGTGCTTGAGTAAAAGTAGAAATCCCCCAGGTAAAACATTACTCAAGTAAAAGTTGAAGTACTCTATTTATTTCTATTTGAATAAATGCACAAAAGTGATAACTTTCAGATTTACTGAAGCATCAAAAGTACTGAGCTTGTATTAGCTCACAGTAGCTTTTAGGATAGCTTAGTTTAGTAAATCTCTCTCTCTGTCTGTCAAAACATTCAAATGCCTGCTACGCATAATACTGTAGTTAGCAGTTCATGCTTCAAATGCTACACACCACCAATGCCATGCAGAAATGTAGTAAGGTGAAAATTACAGATATTTACTGTAGGATGTGATTGAGTACAAGTAAAAAGTATTTTCTAATAAAACAACTCAAGTACAGATATGCAAATATGTACTTAAGTACAGTAACCTTCCACCTTTGGTATTTGCTTATATCTCTTGTCAAGCGATCTTCCACTTACTGTATGACTTCATGATGATTAATTCATTATTTTTTAACTAGGCTACATGTTTGCTTCCTTAGCCAGTGTTTTGAAGTAATATATGTAAAATCTTGCTTCAGCAATACAAATTGTTACAAATTTTCTCTTCCCTTATCCCTCATCTTATTCCCTTATTGCAAAAATAATACTTCCAAGATTGCAGCAATTTTTTCTCTACCAGAGAGGACAAAATTTTACCACAAGCACATATGCATTCCTTTTAGTGTCTGTTGTTATGGGAAGGTTTTATGCTGAAGGAAACTATAGAAAGTTTCATACCTTGGCATCGACCGGCTTGAGAATTGAGGATGAATCCAGGATTACACACACATGTGTGCTTCCCTACAGCCAAGTCAATGCAACGACCCGGCCCACAAACCTGAGGGTTAGACTCACACACACGGTTATCTGTAAAAGACACACAAACAATGTTAATAGCAGTGACGATGGTTATAATCAACTAAAGGTTAATATCTATCAGTGGCACCACAATTAAACTATTAGAATTGATCAACAGTACATAAAGCATGCTCCTGATGTCAGTGGCCATTAAATGGGGTAATTCTGGACATATACATTTAAAGGAATAACTTTGAACTTTGAGCAACTTAGCCATCAACCTGCAGCCATATTTTCTGTCTAACACACTTTTGTATGTTATTGAGATGATGTAGGATCGTTACAGATGAACAGAACCTTCTAAGACCCTAATGTATATGCTCTGGGAACATTCCCTGTTAGATGAGACACAGCACAGGTGGAGATTGCCCTGGTGTTGGGGATGACTGACTATCTGACCTGTAGGTGCCAGTATGTTTGGCTACAAATTGCATGCATGAGGAGAATTTACATTGAAAACTGGAAGATAAAAGAGTAAAACATGAATTAGACATTTAATTAGGATTGATTGTGACTTATTTCCTGAGCTGTTCTGGGTGGATGTGGACGGGCTGTAGAAGGAACTGGGAGAGGTCCAATTGGAGGATAATTGTGTCTGGAAACTGATGGCCTGCTTGTCTGGGGCCTAAAAACATCTACTCACAAGAAAAAAAATGTAATATGCTTATCGTTGAACATACATAAGATTAGCTTTTAAAAAAATAAACATGTGTATTCATTCATTTTAGATATTGAAGTAAAAATAGATCCAAAAGAGATGTTTTGATGTTGAGCTCTTGAGCTTTTGAGAACTTTGATTTAAAGAAAAAAAATTTTAATTCGGAAATTACAAATTGTCAGAGTCTGGTAGAGTAGAGTAAAAAATTGGCTGTGCTCTCAGTGAGGAATGTGGGAGGGTGGTGTTACCCTCTTGTCCTTACCATTTACAGAAACACTAACCAATAATGGGGGTCTGGGATGTCCTGTATACAGAAGTATAGATATAGTCCTTTACTTGATGTGTGTAATGTCACCCCCAGGATGTCTGAAACATTTGTAAATCTATAGAAAAACTTTTTTTTTTTTTGGCTTATGCAAAAACTTTTACTTACAAACCCGATACTGTAATGATATTTTTATTTCCCTAGGAATGAGTAGTGTACAAACTTACAAATAAAATTTTAGTAATAATATTATAGTTACTCCCTCCAAAAACAACTCGTTACAATGTTATTTAATTTGTGTCTTTGTTGTCATCATAGCAAAGATTGATTTGAAATCTGACATTTAATATTTGTAGTTGTTGCAGTTGAAGCATCATAAGCAGTAAGCTAGCTAGGATTGGACCTGAATGTATAAATTGTGAAACTGTTAGGCAAGATCTAGTGACTGAATCTGAAAAGGTGAAGACTGGAAAAAGCCCATGCTTTTAATCTTTAACTGTCCATGAATGATTGACAAGAATGGAACCTGATGCTGTTGTAGACCTTGCACCACAAGCTGTGATGTTTTATGCCTGCTGAGATGCTTTTCTGCCCACCATGGTTAAAAAGAGCAAACATTTGAGTTACGATATCCTTCCGGGCAGCTGTTTCATTTCCAAAATACTCGATTCAGACCTTCTGGTATTGTACCAACAACCATGACCAAAATCACGGAGATCACACATTTTCTTTATTATATGGTGTGGACATTAACTGAAGCTTTTGTCCAGACCAAGAAGGTTTCAGAGCTGATGCCACATACA
Source organism: Clarias laeviceps (assembly GCA_030014305.1). Classification (NCBI taxonomy): domain Eukaryota; kingdom Metazoa; phylum Chordata; class Actinopteri; order Siluriformes; family Clariidae; genus Clarias; species Clarias laeviceps. The sequence continues at coordinate 21,831,879 of JAQMYJ010000038.1, forward strand.
GTAATTGGCTTATTAGATGACTGTGCATGCAAGCAGATGTGCGGATCTTCCTAATAAAGTGTGGCTATGAGTGTGCCATTTGAAAAGGTGTACATAAAGCAGACAGACAGATGTGTTGATTAAAAAACAATCTGGAAATCATTCCACCACAGGTTAATCTGTTGAAAGTTTTTAAAGCCTATATTCTGCAGCATGGATTATAAAGCGGGAAGCTGTTAAGAATGCCGCACACATTGCCTGAACCGTTCCTCTGTAATTGCATCCTAGTGGGCCAGTACATACAAGGCAACTTGGCAAGAACATTATTCTTTGCTATGCCCTTTGGATATTGCAGAGATTGTATTAGGAGAGCAACATGTTATATAAAGTACTCGTGTTTATATAGGTGCATATTATATGTTTAGATTAGATTTGTATAATGTACATCCCTTTCATTCACTGCATGTGGCTTTGAGTCACTGAAAGTCACTATAAATAAAATGATTAGTGTTAGTCTCTCAACTCAGTCCAAGCCCGCATTTTTTGGCTTGCATGAAACGCTGGCACCATCTCAGTCTCTTTACATATCAAAGGAATGGATTGAAATCATATTCCATATTGTATCCACATTTCTCTGTAGATGATGTTTTAAACCACTTACTGGCTCTGTTACAGTCTGTGTGGTTTTCAGGACATGATCTGCTTACAGGTTCTCATTTTTAAAGAGAAAGACACTAGAGGGCACATAACGATGCAGCAGAGCGCGGGTTCAGTTATCCAGTGAGCAAAAACTGCTAGAATAGATCTTGTTTCCAGAAATAGTTGATCAAAAAAGGAAGTGTACATAATCTTTCCCTTACCAGGACATGCCTGAAGTATGAGGTCTGCTTTTCTAGTTTTTCACTGAAAACGCATAGCCAGTGTATGTAGCTAACAGGTATGAAAAGCTTATACTCTAAAAACATGGCATCATACAGTACACATTACATAGCCTTATTTTTGTGTTAGTATTACACACACGCATAACACTGATAAGTACACATACTTAAAGGGGAAAATAAAATTGTGTGAAAACATTGAAACCCAGAAGATAAGAGTAAAACTTTAAATTAGGAATGATTGTGACTTATTTTCTGACCTGTTCTGGGTGGAGGTGGACGGGCCGAAGAGGGAACTGGGAGAGGCCCAATAGGAGGATAATTTTGTCTGGAAACTGATGGCCTGCTCGTCTGGGGCCTAAAAATATCTACTTACAAGAAAAAAAAATTAATATGCTTATCGTTGAACATATTGAAGTAAAAATACATGCAAAAGAGATGTTTTGATGTTAAGCTGTTACTGTAGGTTTTTGAGAACTTTCATTAAAAAAAACATTTTCTTACAAACCATTACTGTAATGATATTTTTATTTTCCTAGAAAAGAGTAGTGTAAAAACTTACAAAATAAATTTTTTGTAATAATATAGTTACTCCCTCCAAAAACAACTTGTTACAATGTTACCTTTGTTGTCATCATGGCAAAGATTTATTTGAAATCTGACATTTAATATTTGTCGTTGTTGCATGCACCACTATTAGAAACATCATACGCAGTAAGCTAGCTAGGACGATGGAAGTGCATACAATATGTTCTCCAGCTTGAAATGGTGATTACCCTTATATTCCTATAAATAATGATGGAAAATGCTAATGTTAACATACTATGAAGCAACACTTTTAACTGTTGTGAAGATATTCCCAGTATACAGCTCTAACCTTGAGAATGCATAAATGCAATTCAGTTGAGTTCATGTCAGTTGTGGGTACTCACGGGGATGTTCTCTGCTTGGCTGGCTAGTGGATGAAGCAGAACCTCCTGCTTGTCTGTGCTGATTTAGCTGTGGTTCACTCTGAATGATGAAAACTTCTGACGTAAGTGGTTGTCTTTGACCGGAACTGGATTGCTGAATCCTGACATTATGACTGATCGTTGAAGATTGAGGCCTCGTAGGTCTTTGATTATGCGCTGCTTCATTTCTTGTTGTTGATTGTAATAATGATGTATCATATCTAGTCACTGTAGTTGAGGTGTGATTTGTCTGAGAAATCACTGAAGGGTTGAGTGGTTCTGTAACCCTCTGATTCAATTTCAATGTGTTGGGTGAATAATGGTAGCCAGGACCAGCAGGGCAAATCTCTTTAAATTCACCTGTAGACACACAGATTGATCAGGAGAATCAAACATGCAAACTGACTTGCAATATATCATTGCATTCATTCATAATTCCTCACTTAAATTATTTCCAAACCCTCTGTAGGATGTTTCATGTAAGAAATTATTAAATAATTTTGAAAAAAAAAATTAAGAAAATTTGGAAACCCTGGAGTTTATGGAGTGTATCTACAGTAATTTGAATAATATGAAACCCAGGAAATCAGTTTCACCAGATCCTTAACCCTTTGATCAATATGCAATACATGTATAAATAACTGTTGATGTAACTCAGGTTGCTGGCTATTGCCCTAAATGTAGTCAAACAGCCATGACATAGTATCTAAAAGTTTGAAATAGTTTTGAAATGGAGCTAGCAAGCTAATGACGTGAACCAATTAGCCATTATAACCTGGGTAAAAAAAATAACAGTGATCACCGATTACATACTAGCAAACTAGTGACAGGATCATGGCCACCCGAGGCTCACCCATGAAAAAGTTGCCCACAATAGAAAGATATCAGCACACCCAGAGCATCACATCCAACCTTGTATGGGACTCAGCAGGCAAAGAGCTTGAAGTTGTTGATCTGCCCAACAAATTCCCCAGATTTCAATACAACCGAGCATCCATGAAATGGGCCAGACAAAAAGTCCGATCCATGGAGGCCCTGTCCAGGAATGCACAGCACCCAAAGGATCCGCTGCTAATGTACCAGTGCCAGACACCAAAGTACACCCACAGAGATCTTGTGCAGTCATGCCAAAGGGGCCAGTCATGCCCAGTATTTGTTACTGTACTTACGTACATATTTCATGTATCTGTCATTTACTTTTACTCCAGTACATACTACAAAAAATATCTGTACTCCTACTTAACTACTTTTCTATATGGCATTGTGATAAATAACTAAAGTGGAGTGTAGTATTTGAAGCAGAAAATTCACCACCTGCTAACTAATAACACCTAATAATGCTAACAGGTGTTAGTCGAGATTCAGTCTTTTATTAGAAGCTAGTTAGCTTTATAGCATGTATTAGCAGTCAACTAAAGAAACCAAATAAACAAAAGAAAAAAAAATTAACTAATTAGCTGAAATGCAATTCCTAATCAGACAGTGTTCTTTAAGATGACATAACATTATGACGATTTTTCTTGCTGAAAGTGCTTCAGTGACTTTTGAATGTGGGTTTTGGCAGGTACATGCTCTACCCTCTTTCTATTGCTGTGGCCAGTACCGGTCTACTGTCACCCCTGCTGGTGACCGACATTTATTGTAATTACCAATTTAAACATTGTTAGAACACATGTGGTGCAGAGTAATACATATAGGTAAATGTCACAGTGCTGTTATGTTCTATTGCACCAATCATGGAATGCCTCTTGTCCAATCAGTCGTACTGTATAAAGACGGATAATAAAACATGTAAATTTAAAGTGGATGGGAAAAAAATCAGTAAACTATATTTTCCCAAAATAAAACAAGTGACTCACCAGATCCAAAATATGGGCATGCCTCACACTTCCTTCCCCAGGCTTTACCGACACGACTGCAGCAGCAGATCTGCTTGGTGATGTTCTTCAGAATGGGCAAAGAGCAGGAGCCCTGAGAGACAATACGGAAACACTGATCCTTTTCTTCTGAAATCACCTTCTGGGCTGTGCAGAGGGGAAAGATGTCATAACACACAGAATAAGTGTAAAACAATACAAATCAAATATAAATTAGCTGTGTCCAGACTGAATGAACAGAGAAATGGATGCAAACATGCAGCATTCTTCTCATGCCAGTCCATTAAGGTTAAGGAATACATAAAGTGGTTAAACCTGTTGAAAACATCCCAACTTTCTACACATAAACTCAGCTTTTTTATATCTAAAAAAGATCTAAAAAAAAGGATATAAATTATCAGAAAAATTACCTCTTGCATACAATTATATATTCCTAAACTTGGGTTTAGGGTCCATTATATTTTTTCAGCAATAAAACCTCTATGAATCTAATAAGTAGCCTAAATATAAATTGTATTTAAATAAAAATCCTAACATTTAAATAGTTGCATTTATATAATATAAATTTACAATAAAAGAGTTTAAGAATAGAATAGAATTGTAAGAATCAAATAACTCTTCCTGAGGGTACACAATATATGTTTTTAGCCCTTTCCTGTCATTATTACAATGTCAGCAAGGCTGATTAATGATTGTCTTTGTGTTTGGATGAATTATGGTGCTTCCTTCATCCAACACATACTAGGTCTGTCATGACTTGTTTTCTTTATGTGAGTACACAGTTAAATTTGAATTGACACAGTTTTAATTACTGATAACATACTATTTAATAGCAAAGTCTCCATTTTAAACCCCCATCCTCTACATTTTTTTATAGTAACATATTATACAAGGTGTTTAACAAACCTTTCGGCAGCATGTCCAATGTCATTGTTATCTACTACTGTAGTTATATATATTTTTTTCCACCCAATTTGCTGTTGTTATTGCAAAATGAGTAAATAAGTATAAAATAAGTGAATAAGTAAAAATGCATAATAAATATATAATAAAACTCCTATATTTTCTCAATGATTTTCTTAATATTGTTTTTTTTTTACATTCGGTGGTATTGGAATACAATTACACAGTCAAAGCATACACGAATCATTTTTAGTCCTCAAAACCCTAAAAATCCTAATCATGATAAGTGTTTAGAACCCTAACTTACAGCCATGGAATGCTCTAGTAATCAACCCTGTGCATTAGGCATGGTTTTTCAAAACACCTACAGTACCACAGGCATAAATATATCATTAGATATTCACAATATGATCCCAATACCTTAAGGCCATAATGTGCAGCTAAACAATAAGCACTACATTTAATTGTACTTGCAAACATTTCTTTGGCTTACAGCAGATCTGACAAACAACAGCTAACAAAAAAACCTTATACAACATTTTTAAAAACACGCACATGCGCATGCACAAATGCATAAACACGCAACATACATATATCCAGAACTAAAATGCTTGGACAATAAACATTCCAACAAAGCGAAAATAATTGCTGAAGCACCTAAACGTGCACTTAGGCAAAAAGGCAGCTGGAAGAGTGTTGAGATCAGAAGTCAAAGACACCAGAAAAGCACAAAAAACAGCCGGGCGAATATGTCTTGTTGCAAACGGCAACACAGCTAAAACCAAGTTCAGGCTTCATCTGTCTGTCTCCCCGACATTCATTTCAGAGGATTATGATGACTCTCTGAGTAAAGTTTTGATGGATTTATTAGTATTTTATATTTATAAAGAATGTACAGAGTCACAGCCAAATGTCTGAGTGCACTACAAGGAAGAACTGTACGTTTACTTAACCAACTATTAAAACCTAACTTAGTATCTACCAGCTCTAATATTGTACAATATAACCAGAATTTCTAGAATTTAACCACACCAACCATATTACACTTCGACACCTTTGAATTCTTTCAGATTTTTCAGGTGTTAGATTAAAATGCATTAAGAAATGATTATTTACCAAAGCAAGCCACATTATCAGTAACCATATATAACACATTTAGCCTATGTAAGGAGTCCTGAATGTCAGTACTTTTTAACTGTTTCTTTTTTACTTTTATTATCTGTTTTTTAGTTCTTAGTACTTTTTTTTTATCAGCTCCTGTTTCTCACAAACTGTTTTTCTGTGTGATCTTCAAGAGCTTTCAAGAATATCCTTACCTTTCATATTTTGATATCCTGGTTTAGATTAAATAGCTTTGCTATCTGGTTCTTGTGGTTTTGTATCTATTCTGACCATTTGCTTGTCACTGTTTATGATTCTGTAACCTGTAACAATTTTGACCTACATATTTTTGTTTGCCTGTTTAATTAAAGAAATTAAACTGCATTTGCACCTGTCTCAGCCTTCTTCCCTGACATGAGAAAGAACAAAACTGGCTGGTAGGTAAATAGTGAATGTCCAATTTCAGTCAGAAGTTTACAGACACTTATCACATGGACGTCATAGCAATTTTGGGCTTTTCAATTATTATTTCTTTTTCTGGGAATGAATGACCCCATGAATTTAGAGCACTAGGTTCAATTTAGATTCTCTGAGAACAGCACATAGTTCAAAACTTTGGACTCACTTTCTAACGCCATGATCGTTCCTGATTTTTATTTCTTTCTACATAAAGGAATGCTGAAGGCGTCCAAAAATGCATTAATCTCCTTTGAACAGTTGATATTGAGATGTTTCTGCTACTTCT
>JAQMYJ010000038.1:21842095-21852762 GCA_030014305.1 Clarias laeviceps
GTCTATATATATATATATATATATATATATATATATATATATATAAAATGTTCTCATAAAATATTACATATATTTCAATTATATCTAGAATAAAAAATTTTCTTCAGAAAATTTGAAAGTTCAACCAGCGATGTAACTTTTTAAAATATGTTTATGAAGACATGCACCACATTAAATAATGTAGAAAATTGCATTTTTAAGTATTTTGTTCAAAGCCCAGTAGGTTTATCTTGCATAGCTAGAATTCTGCTTCCAAATCATTTATCTCTTTCTATTAAAATGGTAATTTAAATACTACAATCGGATTGGCTGAGCCAAGTTTAAAGCAGTGAAATGTACTAATATTGTTATGATAAATATCACCAACTCTGATGGCTTGTCCAATAGAATTGATCAATTTTGGAGCATTTAACATTAGCAAGTTTACCTAAAAATGATTTTTAAAAGTGTAAATTGATCCTGAATAAAAAAAACTAACCCATTGATTAAATTAACTGCATCAACCAACAAAATATCAAATAACCTGCAAAACTGCTCTACTTTAGGGTACAGACACATATCCTACTTTTGTAGGAGTTTGGCTGTACGTAATAATATTCATTCCTTAATTCATAAATTCATTCATCTTATATACTGTACCTCTTATCCTATGTCCTGGGTGGGGGGACCCTGGAGCCTATCCCAAGAAACCTATGGCATGACTGTGGGCAATTTGGGCATACCCAGAGGAAACCCACAAAGCATACAAAACATGCAAAGTCCACACACACAGCATCACTGATATTAGGAATAACACCATAATCATTATGCTTTCATACACCAATTTCATAAATAATATAGAATAACTGGCATTTCAGAATCAATATCGGAAAATGATTTGTTAATTTTTGTTCCTTAAATAACAGATAGATAGAATATAAATAAAATAGATCCCAAAGAACCTACACTCGCTGATAGCTGTTGGCAAACTCATAATGATTTGTATTGATTTTGCAAATAAAATGTTTTAGTCAGTTTTACACATTCAGATGGGTTGAAATGGGTGTGAAAACACACAACATAAAAAATATCATTCTGACTGGCTAGGAAAATGCCCTTCCTCAAAGGATTATCCCACTTAAAACTATCAACACCAAAACAGCACATTTGGAAAAGAAGTAAAACAGAATGAAATTAAATCACAGATACCAGAATGCATAATCTGAGATGTTATGATATTTCAGATGGAAACGTAACAATTTCGGAGAACCCTAAGACTTATGCAAACCTGAATAAAAAGGAGTATGTGACTTTTAAAAGTGCCTGGCGTGAAATAGTCCTCCCTTCTACTTTTTCAACTTAATCTGATGAATTTCCATAAATATTTAAGATAAATACATAAAAAGGATAATGTAGTAATGGTTTGTAATGGTTTCAGTAGGACTGTTCCTAGAATGGAAATTTTACATGATGCACATGAACAAGCAGAGTGATACAAATAGTCGAATGTCCCAGTGTAGGTATATAAAAATGTAAGTGCTCTTGGAACATTACCAGAGAGGAACGAACTGTTGTAAGATACATGATGTGTACATACTTGTGACTGCATCAAAACTATTGAATTCAGTACTTTTGCACTTTGCTACTGTTCTTAACATAGAATACAGCAATATTGTTCTGTTATGTTACTATGCAAACACAGCTTACTGTTAATAGACTATAGTGCATGGTGGAAGAATTGTTTATAGTGAATTGCATTAATTTAATTGCATTTTATTTTAAAGAAATAAGTCAACCAATCACAGACTTGCATAACCGTGTCAGGGTTTCAGTCTTCACATTGTCCCTAAGAGCACCCTTATCTGTAATATTTTTGCTTTTATAAAATTGTATTCCGATTCAATGACTAATTGGATTCCCACATACACACGCACAACCACACACACACACACACACACACACACACACACACACACACACACACACACACACACACACACAGAAATAAAAGACCATTCTTGTTATCAATATTCAAGTGATTAGTGTACATACCCACGCACTGTGTACCATTAATCCTTTCAAACCCTTTTGGACAACTTCTCTCTCCACTTGTGCCACTTCCTGTGAAAGAAAACACATTGGCTGTCATCTATTGCTAACATTCTGTATTTTATTTCCTTATTGGGTATTTCATTTAAGTCTGACTGTCCTATGGTTTACCCCTTGTTGTGGTCTGACTGACAATCATAAATGCCATTCTCATGTTTTTTTCTTCACCAATAAAAATGTCTGGTTCTCCAAATACTGGGATGTTGCTCAGAGCCATTACAGCGACACTGGGCTTAGTAATCTATTTTACTAGAATCTTCAGCTGAATGTCAACATTGACAACAATGATGGAGCATTAACAACAAAAAGAGGAAAAACAAAGGTAGAGAGTTTTCCTGGAGATTCAGCAACAATAAATTTGTGTTGTTTAAAAATTCAAAATTATTTCATCCATATTTGCTTTATAATTAGTTTAGCAGATACACATGACCAACTTATATAAGTGAAGGATGATGGTGTCTTTATCATTAATGTTGAATAAATAGTGATATTGTTTTTGAAGTCATTGTTGGTCTTAATGTCAAACTTTTGGCTTTAGCATCTCAGTATAGTGAGAAATTAAATTATATTTTTCTTTAGCCTTCAAAGGAAACAGCTGATGAACCCAGGTTTATAAAGACATCAAAGACAATACATGCTGGTTTTGTAAATGAAGAAGATGCCAGGGGAGATAGAGATAAGCCTTCCTCTCTGATTATTTTTCCAAGGGTTTAAGATTGATCTTCTCCTTCCTATTAAATGCTGTTTTTTCATCCAACATTTTGTAAAACTGAAAATCGCAGAACTTATCATTAGTCACTACATAAACAATACTAAAGTTGAATTTGTATTCCTACTGGGCTTTGAACCGGGACCCAGTAACTGTTATTTTAATTTACAAAAAAATCTCTTTTATGGATTACAGTCAACATTAGTTAATTTTTGTGCAAACGTATCATGCATCATACATTATAATCAGTGTTCGCATTAACGATGATCTTGGGACACTTAAGCCCCCTTTTTTAGTTGCTTCCAAAATAATACCAAGGAATGTCAAGTGGTTTACTCTATTAGGAATAATATCATGTTTTCAAGTAGCTAAACTTATTAGATGCCCGATTAGACGCCTCAGACTAATGGCTCTTACAGAACAAGGACATTGGAACTTCTGGCTTATATCCAAAGTGGCTTCTATTGTCATTTTAACCATATACATAAGGGACAGTAAATAGTGCTACATATAACAGCAGAGAACTGTACATGACTACCTATATCTTAAAATTATAATAAAAGAACCCTAATCTACATAACTTACATGAGTGCAAGCATGTGCAAACATTTCAATGTCATACACAAGACAATATAAAGGCCAAGAGCTTCTATACAAGGTGATGGAGGGATTATAGGGATCTACAGGATCTCCACTACTGTTAAAGCATTTGTTGCTACAAGAAATTAAAACTCCTTCATTCTAGTGACATGCCGGAGCTCAACCAGCTCAAATGTTATTTTTTCATTTCCTCTGTATTCCCAGATGTGGTTGCTTATTCTGTACTTGCAAGTCGTTTTTTTGTATAATGCTGCTGAAACACTTCAGTTTCCTTTACAGCGTTAATTTTGTCATTTTCTGATCGATCAATGTAAAGTTATTATTCTACACGTACAAACTTGATTGATACAATTTGTATTTTACAAAATGTCAAAATTGTTTCAGATTTCATGTCAACACAGAACATTGTACTCAAATTTAAAAGCTGTGCTAAATACTTTTCCAGGTTTTCTTATTCTCATGGTGTCTATGCATTAGTCAGATGTCCCTTAGGTCAGTCTTCATAACACATGCTGTTCTTGCTAAATCATGCTGGCTGAGACTGATCATTGTGCAAAGGAGAATTATGCAATGGCATGATTAATATTATCAACTTTGAAAGAATGCTTCTGTAGTTGTTCCTAGTGATCAGTGTTGTGTTAGTGTAGCATTCAGATTCTTTTATAAACCGCCCTTTTGTAATATAAACAATCCTGATGGAAACTCTTTGGAAAGAGTCTCAAAAGTTATAAGGGACATTTCTGATTACATGAAAATGAAATGACAAGAAAAGTTCATTGTTGCATTGCATCAAACTTTTACAGCTTTGTATAACAATGTACTGTATACATTTCTTCGAGGAACAGATCAGCTGGGAATTTACTCAATTCAAAAAACCTGCTCACAGGGTGAGCTCTGGACTGTGCTTCTGCAGTCTGATTCAATTGAGAGAAGATGTAAATCTAGGCCCATTTTATCCCTGTTCTACAATGTTTTTTATCATCCTAGATGAAATGTAGGCTGGAGAACATTAACATAGGAGAACACCACCTATTAACAATAAGACAAGAAAAATGGAAACCGGCTAAGTATGCACTAGAGTTCTGGACCTTTGAAGCAGGTAGCATCCACATCTCTGAAATCATTCATCAAACGCAGCATTTGCCTAGACAAACTCTTTGCAGAGGAGAGAAGCTCAATCTTTTCATCCTCCCAAGAACTTTACAGAGAGAACAATCACCTAAGTATCTGAACCCATCCAGATTGATTATGGCAGGGTCAGCAGATGCCTAGAAAATAAGTCTCTACTGTATGTACACTATAATGCGAGGACTCTGGTCATAACCATCTGCCTGTGCATCTTAGCAGCACAGAACGGTGTGTGGCTCATAAATCAAGCAATTATGCAGTGAATGCATCTAATTTCTTCATTTGAACATCACTCTTTTTACTCATGGTGATATATAATTTTTACACATCTTTTCATTTTTCATCCATCTTTCAGCACTCATCACCACTAGACCTTTAGGCAACCCTATAAAGCCAGAATCGGTAAGGCCACATGCAAGGGACTCAGCATCCACCAAACTGGCCCTGTCTGACTCCAAACCAGTTACTTGCACAATCAGCCACCATGTCATCACCCATTCGCTGGTTCGTTTGGAGACCCCATACTCAGCCCAACAATCACCAGAGAACCTCCTCTGCTAATATTCAGTGCATTCAGTGCATACAATTGCATGATACTAATCAATGCATGGACAGAGTCCACCTCTTTTTTTATGGAAATCTGTTGGAAGATTTTCAAGCATGCACAGCCCATCTAAAGTCATCTCAAACTGATTTAAGTCCAGACTTTGACTAGGCTACTCCAAAAAACTTAATTCTTTTTTTTTTGAGCCATTAAGAGGTGGACTTGCTGGTATGTTTCAGATCATTGTCCTGTTGCATAATCCAAGTGTGCATACAGTAAGCTTGAGGTCACAAACTAAAGGTCAAACATCTCCTTTAGAAATTTCTGGTAGTGTGCAGAATTCATGGTTCCATCAGTTATGGATGTCGTCGAGGTCCTGCCCTAGACCATCACATAACCACCACCCTGTTGACTGAGGTATGATGTTCTTTTAATGAAGTGCTTAATTACTTTTGTAAAATATGTAACGGGATGCGCACCTTCCAAAATGTTCAACCACAGAATATTTGCCCAAATGTATCAGGAATAATAAAGATATTTTTGCCAAATGTGAGACAAGCTTTTGTGTACTTTTTGGCCAGCAGTGGCTTTCGCCTTAGAACTCTCCCATGGATGGTATTTTTGCCCAGTTTCTTGCTTATTGTTGAATCATGAACACTGACCTAAACTGTAGCAAGTGAAGCTTGCAGTTCTTTAGTTGTTCTGGGTTCTTTTATGAGCTCCTGGATGAGTCATTGTTGTGCTCTTGGAGATATTTTGGTAGGCCGGCTACTCCTGGGAAAGTTTACCACCAGTTAAAATTTTCTCCATTTGTGGATAATGTCTCTCACCATTGTTCACTGAAGGTCCAAAGCATTAGACATGGCTTGGTTACCCTTTCCAGGCTGATACATATAATTTACTTTGCTTCTCATCTGTTCTTGAATTTCTCTAAATCATGTTATTCTTTTTAGAAATTTTAGCATGTTTCACTTTGCCAGACAGGTTGTATTTAAGTGATTTCTTGATTCAACAGGTCTGGCAGTAATCAGGCCTGGGTGTGGCATGTGAAATTTAACACAGCTTTCCAAAAATCTAATTTCATTCATGATTTAGCAAGAAGGCAATTACTTTTTCACTCAGAGCCTGATAGGTTTGGACAGCTTTTTCTCTTAATAAATAAAAGTATTATTTTTATTATATTAAAAAAAACACATTTTGTATCTAGTTATTGTTGTGTAATATTCATTTGTCTGATGATCGCAATAATTCTGCGAAACCTTGAAAATTATTGAAAGACTATTTGATTACCCACCAGACATGACAATTGTACCTCATTACTTTCATGCCAATCGTATAATTTCGACCCATAAACAAATTTTCCATCCAGGAGTGACTAACTTAAAACTTACAGTAAGTCAACTAGTCCAAGCCAGAATTTTGTAAATTTGCGTTTTAATAACCCTTACTTTAGGTAATTATTCTTAAGCAAAATTCCTGTTGAAAAGACTTAACAAGAAATTGAATGTTTCTAAGAACATTTTGTGCAATACACACTGGGGAATTGATTGCTTTTTTTTTTTCTGTATACTCCCAGAACGTACTATACCACTTATCCACTCAGCTGGTTTTCATCTTGCTATTTGGATTCTTCCCCTGTTTTTATTTCTTTAATAAACACATACTATATTTGCATTCATCTGTTTATATGTGATGACAGTCAGTCACTGGTGATGTTATCCCAATAGATCAGAAAACTTATTGGAAGACTTGGCTAAAATATGCTAGCTACATCTTTGCAGACTCTCAGTATGAAGGCCCAGACAGGACAAAAAATGTGCAAGTGGCATTTAAGTGACTGCCTATGTTGGCTAATATTGTTGCTCTGTTCTTTTGTGTAATTAAAACCATTCGGTTCTTAGCAGTACAAAGCATTTTTGCAATTAAAATACTACGCAAGCTGTTCTTTTGTTGACAAAGTTGAACCTAGTGATTGGAGTGAATAAGCACAATCAAGTCAGTTCAGCAATAAAAGCTGACACCCATCTCATTCTCTCACTGCTTATCATGTATATGGTTACAGGGAGCCTATCCCAGACTCGGGGCACACCCTGGATGGGGCGCCAGTCAGTCACCGGGCCCACAAGCACAAACGCATCCAATAAGGTACAACTTATATTTCTTCATATGTCTATTCACCTTAAGTAACTATATTCTGGTTTGGGTGTGCACAGGGAATACACCCTGGATGGAAAGCCAGTCACCCCACCAGTCTGAGGTCAAGGATAAGGAGAATAAGTTGTGAAACTTGCAAGAATACGTTTCACAGCAGAATATGATTAATTCCATTTTTTGACTTTTACTCATTATAGCAAAAAAAATTCTGTGACACACAAGGTTGTATAAATTAAATGTTTAATTTGAAAAAGCTTTAACCTTCCACATTTTGAGCAACACATATTTTTACAAAAGCTGTCATGTTGTGAAGAGCCAATACTATTGTTCTTTTCTTTCACGTGATCAGGGAAACAAAAATACTTCCTGTACAACCCAACAGTTGACTGTGTGTGTGTGTGTGTGTGTGTGTGTGTGTGTGTTTGTGTGCGAGAGAGAGAGAGAGAGAATATCCATACCATACCTGATATTAGAGGGCAGAGTGTACACTCTTTAATCCCCCATGCTATACCATCCCCCCTGCAGCACGTTTCCTGACTGCGGAGTCCAGGCAGTGGAGAACTGCACTGTAGAAGACAAACAGAAGTTGCATTAGCAATAATCAGAATTGTGCTTCTTTGGCACCTACATTAGAATATAAAAAAATCAGTTGGTGATATAAAGCATAACAAGTCTATGTATCTCTCCACATCACGGGTGTTCTACCAATTGTTAATTACACTAACTGTCGATTGATAGCAAGGATGAAAGTAGGCCAGTACGGTCAGCAGTACTGGAAAGAGGTGAGACAAGATGCCTGTGTTCCATGTGATTACGTGTTGTTCTGTTCATGGCTTACATAAGCTAATTATCTTCTAATACAAGGCTGAACCTCAAATTCATCTCTAATCATTGGCACTACTTGGTGTGTGGAACAAGGGATTACACACTTTACATAGCACACAATTTTTTCCATTTAATGCTGTTTGGGATTCAAGCCTGGATGTTATCGGATACCCTAAAAGGGAATACATGGAAATATAAAGTAAATCTTGCATGTTTCTCAGAACTGTCTACCACCTCCATACTGTAGGTCTTTCTCCTCACCTTTTGACTACATAGTACTGGTAAGAATTTAAAACTACTTTCACCCGTTAATTACACTGACTGTCGGTTGGGTGCCAGCTCCACCAATCTGGGTTATTTATTTCCGCCAGTCGTAGAAGAATAAACAAACCATAATCTGTTGTATATATCATACTCGAGGTTTTGCTGTCGTACTGAATATCAGCACAGCCGTGATGCGGCAAGAGATGCCCATGCTGATTTTCAGTACAACAGCACAACCTTCTCATGTGAGATATTGCTTAGGTAGCCATACTAATGCATATCCACAATTATGTAGTGAGGGTAGAATTTTTAGCATTTCACAAATCCATAGGAGTAAACAAATATAACACACTGCATTCTATAGGATATATAATAGGATTGTATGGATGATGTACTTTATCATACGTTTTAGTATGTTAGTAAACAGGACTTAAATTGGACCATTATTTGTAGTATAGTATGTGGTGAATGTAAAGAGGCCGTGCTAGTGTATTTGGGGTCTGTGTCATGTGTTTCTCACCTGTCCGTTATGAACTTCTCTGAAGCAATATTTAAATCCGGACGCCTCTGTGTACACAGAGTCTCCCCTGAATGTTTGGGCCTGGATAAGTGGGGGTGTAGCCTCTGCTCTGTCTGCCAGAAAAGTGCTGCTATGTCTGCTGTTGGCACGGTAACCTGAGAGCCCTGATGACCGCACCACTGTCTCCGAGCTTGAACCTGAAGTGACCTTCACCACTTGGTGGATCTTCACTGTTGCTTCAGGAGGATGGTGGACTCGTACAGTCACCATAGGAGACCCTGAAATCAATCATACACACACACATATACTGTACATAATATCTGCACCATCAATGGGGATGGAGAAATTTGACTTATTACATTAAGTAATAGATTCTTTTATTAAGTTTTAGTGCTCTATTTTGCCTTTACCCCATTTCTTACTCTGTATTTTTGAGACCATTCTAAGCAATCTTTTTTAAAAAGTCTTTTATTATTCTTCATCGTTTTCTGTAGCATCCATAGCACAAATTAACTATGAAAACACAATCATATTTTTTAATGAATAATATCAGTAATAAAATGCAAATGATGCTATTCGCTAATGATATCCATTCATAAGCAGTTTCTTTCAGTCTGGAGAAACCAAACTAAGATTTAGGGAAGATTTTGGAATGTCAGCTTGAATAAATACAATATTAGTTGCATCTCATATCAGTATGAGTTAACTTATTACAAATTTAACAAGCTGGTTATTGCAAAGTTTAATTGCATGTTAAGTCTGGTCTGTAGAAGCCCATACTTTTTTAATGCGAGCTATAGTATAACTGATAAACACTACCCAGTAACAAGCTTTTTTTTTACTTTTAATAAATATTGAGAATTCTTGATACTGCCTCATGCCTTTAATGTAGGGATGTGAATTACCAGTGACCTCCCGATACAATATTATCACAATAGCCTGGTGCCGATTTGATTTCTATTGCGATTCTTTAAATATCACAATTTTATAAATGTGCTTTTTTTCTTTTTTTATTCTATACAAACTTTTTAATGTACTCCCACCACACAGAATGTAGTGCTGTGTGAATAGTTTAGAACATGCCACCTGCAGGATTGTAGAGGAACTGAAACATTTTACCACTTCACATGCAAATACAAAAATTTTTATTAATTTAAGACAAAGAAAAAAAATCTATTTTGGAGTCAGTGTGGCTAGTGGCAATACATAAATTGCCACACAAAAGAATCTCAATATGTAGCAGAATCAATTTTCTCCATCTACTCCTATACGTACACATTTCTTCTAATAAACTGTTTGACAAAATTGTTTCACTTTATTACACCAAACACACCATGACATCAGCTGTGATCCCCTAGGATGTATGCATGAGCCAAAAATGTGAAAATAATGCATTTGAGCTAGACCTCAGTGCAAACAAGCTAAAGTCATGGACAGAACGGGAAACCAAAAATCCCTGAACATGGGAAGGGCTTCTGGGAATTCCATAAATGTGGTTTATATTGAGAGGTAAAATGTAATGAGATGACCTGGGGCAACAGAACATTGCAGTGAACACTAAAAGATGTTAAGCAAGAGATGTGCATAAACTGAAACATAATCATTGCCTGTTCTCTGTTTGGCCATGTGGAGTTTGTTATGAGGGGGTAAGAAGGATCTGTTCATAGCCTAGTTATGAAATATTGTTGTTTAAAAGGCTATCAGTGTAGAAACGAGAAACCAATATGCCATATGATAATACTCAAACTCAGTATTCATTATTTATATAGAGTACAGTACGCTAATGAAAAGAATGTACTTATTGGCTGAAGGCAGCAAATATATTGTCACACTGT
>JAQMYJ010000038.1:21867853-21891429 GCA_030014305.1 Clarias laeviceps
ACCCAGCTGCAGCAGGAGGAGCAGCAGCTGTCCCCCACGAGCCTTGACGAGGCCACCACGAGCCACAGCTGGCCGGCTGGGGCCATAAGGGCGCGGGGCCGCACCGGAGGCGCCAGGCGGGGCGACGACAAAGACGTTGGGAGTCGCACTGCGGGAGTCACTCGGCCTCTGTGCTTTACACCGCGCTCACAACACCCGCCGCACAACACTACACGCCGCACTCGGCCGCCGCCGACGTCCCCAGCTCACTGCCAGGGCTCGCCTGCAACTCGGCCCAGTGGCCTTGGGAGGCCCATGCCATGGCTTCACCCGTTTTCACACGCCACTTTGCGACAAATGCCCAGCCTGCCTGCTCGAGCCCCAGGCGCAGCGTGCGTTTTGAGGCAGCTCGCGCGAGATTCTTGCTCTCTAACCATGCGTGTCGAACCCCGGTAGAAACCAGGAAGTCCGTGCTCGCGAACCGAATGCGTGGGCGCTTCGATTCACCTCGGAAAGATTGGATTTTGGCCGAGAACTGCCCGAAGAAAACACAGATGCGAGCGGATCACGGAAGCTCAGTCGTTCAGCCGCGCTCGTGTTGAGTCTACAACGTTCTCATGGGTATGTTTAAGACCAGCCCCCCGGCCGAGACGAGGGAGGTTCCAGTGTTACACAGCACGCTCGCTCTTTACTCTTGCTCAAAGACAGATAGACAGACAGAGATGGCGGAAGTCGCTCCCGCGCCCGCGGCCGCACCGGCCAAAGCGCCCAAGAAGAAAGCCGCTACGAAGTCCAAGAGGACGGGCCCCAGCGTCGGTGAGCTCATCGTCAAAGCGCTTACCGCGTCCAAGGAGAGAAACGGCGTGTCTCTCGCTGCCCTGAAGAAAAGTTTGGCTGCTGGCGGATACGACGTCGAGAGGAACAACTCGCGCGTCAAGTTCGCCGTCAAGGGACTTGTAAACAAAGGTACTCTGCTTCAGACCAGAGGCACCGGAGCTTCCGGCTCTTTTAAGCTGAACAAGAAGCAGACCGAAACCAAGAAGTCCGTCAAGAAAGTCGCACCCAAACCGAAAAAAGCGGCCGCCAAGAAGCCCACTGCAGCCAGGAAGCCCAAGAAGGTAACGGCTAAGAAACCCGCCGCCGCCGCCAAGAAGTCTCCCAGGAAACCGAAGAAGCCCGCGGCCAAGAAAGTCACCAAGAAGGCAAAGAAACCAGCAACCCCTAAAAAGGTGCTCAAGAGCCCCAAGAAGGTGAAGACTGCGAAGCCCAAGACAGCAAAACCCAAAGCGACCAAGGCGAAAAAGGCCACGCCGAAAAAGAAGTAAACGTGTTCGTTTCTTTCATGCCCTCCCCCTCCCTAAACGGCTCTTTTAAGAGCCACCCATTTTGTCCTTTGAAAGAGCTGTGTTCCTAGTATTCTCATGATTTGGAATGATGGTGCAAAGTCACATGAGCATATTAAGATGTCATATTACAATAGCGTTTTATATAGTTCTGAGTGTGTTTTCTCTCCCATAGGTTCTCACCCCACTCACGCATTCTCTCTCTCTCTCTCTGTCACACACACACAGGGAGAGAGAAAGAAAGGGAGGGGGGGGGAAGAGATGCTCGGCGGATTGTAGCCGGCGTGCTTCTGATTGGTTCACTTGTCACGCACTCTCAGCCAATGGTGGAGTGGCCGTGCTGGCTATATGACGCAGGGCAAGCGGCGAGGCCCTCATTTCGTACTGCTCTGAAAAGTTGAGCTGTGATCATGTCAGGAAGAGGCAAGCAAGTTGGCGGCAAGACCAGGGCTAAGGCCAAGACTCGTTCATCCAGAGCTGGACTGCAGTTTCCCGTGGGCCGTGTCCACAGGCTTCTTCGCAAAGGTAACTACGCTGAGCGCGTTGGTGCCGGTGCTCCCGTCTACCTGGCTGCCGTACTGGAGTATCTAACTGCTGAGATTCTCGAGTTAGCCGGCAACGCCGCCCGTGACAACAAGAAGACCCGTATTATTCCGCGTCATCTGCAGTTGGCCGTGCGCAACGATGAGGAGTTGAACAAACTGCTCGGCGGAGTGACCATCGCCCAGGGTGGTGTACTGCCTAACATTCAGGCTGTACTTTTGCCCAAGAAGACCGAAAAGGCCGTCAAGACCAAGTAAACGTGCTTTGCCGCGTTTTTCAGTACCCAAAGGCTCTTTTAAGAGCCACTCATTTGTACCC
The DNA here is from genome assembly GCA_030014305.1 of Clarias laeviceps. NCBI lineage: Eukaryota > Metazoa > Chordata > Actinopteri > Siluriformes > Clariidae > Clarias > Clarias laeviceps. The sequence continues at coordinate 21,870,037 of JAQMYJ010000038.1, forward strand.
AAAAAGTGCATAATTTTTGCCTAATCTGTTTTTTTTTTTTTTGCCGTTTAGTTTCAAATGATTAAAGTACCTGTTAACTAGCTTACAGCTGACATCATTCCAATAACACCAAACACAGGAAGTACATGCTCGTGGGTTTGTAGGCTCTCACAAGGGTCACCAACGGGGTACACACTACATGCAGTTAACGGTCGAATAAAGATAGAGTGAGGTGTGTGTGTGTGTGTATATGTATATATGTATGTATGTATATATATATGTATATGTGTATATGTATATGTGTATATATATATGTGTATATATATATATGTGTGTATATATGTGTATATATATGTGTGTGTATATATATATATATATATATAGGGAGAGAGAAATGTGTGTATATTTAGATATAAATCGTCCTGAAAAATAATTTTAAAACGCCGCGTTTGCGAGCGTGTCGGCGGCAGATGAGGAACCAATAGGCATCCGTTGACGTACCGGCGTTCTAGCCAGTAGCAGAGCAGCGGCTTCATGACGCCCAATGAGTGTATGGTGGCGTCATGGCATAAAAACACGGGCGTTCGCTAGCTCCGCTTACTTATCAGTCTTTTCGTCTGTGAAGCACAGAGCTCGACGCTATGGCAAGAACCAAGCAGACCGCGCGTAAATCCACTGGGGGGAAGGCGCCAAGGAAACAGCTCGCCACTAAGGCTGCCCGTAAGAGCGCCCCGGCTACCGGAGGCGTGAAGAAACCTCACCGTTACAGGCCCGGTACCGTGGCTCTGAGGGAGATTCGCCGTTATCAGAAATCCACTGAGCTGCTCATCCGCAAGCTGCCCTTCCAGCGTTTGGTAAGAGAAATCGCTCAGGATTTCAAGACTGATTTGCGCTTTCAGAGCTCGGCCGTCATGGCCCTGCAGGAGGCGAGTGAAGCATATCTGGTTGGCCTGTTTGAGGACACCAACCTGTGCGCCATTCACGCTAAAAGAGTGACCATCATGCCCAAGGATATCCAGCTGGCCCGCCGTATTCGCGGAGAGCGCGCTTAAACGACAACACCGTCAACTACCCAACGGCTCTTTTAAGAGCCACCTAATGGTCTCAGTATAAACTGAGCAAGTTTCTCAGTCTCTGGTAGCATACAATGTGAATGTGTACCTGTTTTGTATAACACAGAACGCGGACTATGTGTGTGTGTGTGTGTGTGTGTGTGTATATATAGATATATATATATATATATATATGTGTGTGTGTGTGTGTGTGGAGGGGGGAGATGTAGATGGAGACAAGGCTTTTGTTCCACTCTGCACTCTCACTTGAGCGTTCTTGCCTGGCTACAAGTAAGCAGCACTGTAATGAGCACAAATGATCATGTCACATAACCACTCAGACTTGGTATCATTCCACGATGAGTAGTATGAGATCATAAATCGTGTATAGATGTGCAACTTTTTGTACACAAAGTACAAAACCCACTAAGGACAGTACTGTCTGAGTATCATGTCTTTGGTCATTAGTAGCCTACATGTGATACATAGACCGTTCCTAACAAAGCTTTATAAGAGCTGGGAATGACATTGCTGTTCCTAGAACAACCTCAGGTTCATTAAAGGACATGTATTATGCTGCTTTCCTCAGGACAAACAAACAGAAATGTAAATCAGTTTCCCATAGACAAAGCACAGTTAATCATCCTGCAGTTTCTTCTCTGAGCAAAGCCTGATTATTCGTATCATTTTCTACTCAAAATGTTTGAATTACAAGCTACAAAAGAAATCCTTATTTGCAATTCTATCCAAGTCTTTTCGAGACTTTTTGCTTATTAATTGCACAAGTTTAGGAGTTTTTATTTATCTCTTACACCTGTGATCCTGCATACTGAGAGTCCCAGAATTGCCAAATCTGATGAAGCAATAAATCTGGGGTGCGACTGAAGGGAGGATTCAGCTCTGACTGCATTTATGTCAATGATCTATGGACCATTTTATCTCGAACTGGCCCCTGTTCTGCAGCAGCAACTTTATATTCCAAGGGACACATAAGGACATAGAGTCTGGTCCAGATGTCTGAGTACACTACCAGGAACTGTTCGTTTGTTTAGCTGCTTATTAATTTTTCAATTTCTTTCCCTTAATAACTATTCAATAATTCCATAATAATCTCACAAATTAAAGACTATTGAAAACACATATATAAATGAACATGCTAATGCTATTGTATAACATGGAGGAGCACAGAGAGGTACAGTTAGTTATACTTCTTGTGTAATGATGGATTATGTTAGCATTTAATCCAGATAACTGGTCTTTGCTTGATGGAAAATAGTATTTAAAAGAGAAGAATATTTACTGTTGGATAAAAGTCAAGATAACTGTTTGCAATAGTATATGTATGAGTAGGTTGGTATTTATTCAGAAGCATTTGTGCAGGATGTTAATGTTTGACGGAATTTCATGGTGTTTTATGAATAATGATGTTAACTTTTATTATTTTAAAGTAACTAGTATGTTTATGGTAATTGGAAGGTACATATTGTGTATTTGGTAGATAAGGTTGCTTATCTGGTAATCTGAAAGTAAGGATGGTGTGTTTTGTAGAAACTGTTGCTCATCTGGTAATTTAGTGGTGGTCTGTAGGCGGCACAGTGCAGGGGTTAGCACCATCACCACGCACCTCTAGGGTCCGGGTTCGATTCCCAGTCAGGCTCGATTCCCATCTCTGTGTGGATGTAGTTTGCATGTTCTCCCCGTGCTTGGTGGGTTTCCTCCCACAGATTAGGCTAATTGGTGATGCCAAATTGCCTATAGGGTGTGTGTGTGTGCCCTACAAAGGATTGGCACGCTGTCCATGGTGTATCCAGCCTTATGCCCTAAGTCTCCTGGGACAGGCTCCAGGCCCCCTGCGACCCAGAATACAGGAGAAAGCAGTATAGACGATGAGTGAGTGAGTGTTGGTCTGTTTGGTGGAGAATGTTGTTTATCTGGTAATTTGAAGGAAAGTTTTGCTGTGTTCATTGGAGAATCTTGGGACCTGATGAGAGATAGTGGTGTTGATGAAGAACAAAAAAAAAGTGGTGTTTATTGATGAGAATTGGTGTGTTTGATGGAAAATGGTGCTGATTAATGGCTAAGAATGGGGCTTGATGGAGAATTCTGGTAGCTGATTAGAGATGATTGGTGTGTTCGATGGATAATGTTAATACCTGATCAGAGAATATCAGTGTGTTTTATGAATAATGTTCATGCCTAATGGGAAATAATGGTGTTTTATGGAGAAGTTTGGTACCTGAATGGAAGAGTAGTGCTTTGTTTGATGGACGATAGTGGCAGAATTGTTTGATGGTCTACCTGATTGGAAATATCTGTGTTTAATGACAAATGTAGGTAAGTAATAGTGAGTAATAGTGCTTGATGGAGAGTGTTGGTATTTTATTGCAAGTAGTGGTGTTACATGGAGAATATTGGTGGTTGTTGGGGTAATAATAGTGATATAGTAGAGAACAGAGATCATTTTGCTTACTATTAGTGTTTTATATTTTTCTTTAGAATGGTGGTCTGTGAAAGGACATTAGTACCATACTGGTAGGGTTAATGGAACACATTGGAATATACCGGAGAATGTTGATGTGTAAAATTAAGTGTATATTAAATTATGTGTACTTTATCTTTTTTTTTAAATGTGTTTTGGGATTATTTTTTGGGATAATGTATTTGAGAATGGTGGATTTCGAGAATAATGTGTGTCTTAGGGATGATAATTGGTATCTTTGATAGAGAGTATTGTTTTGCTGCAATATTAATATATGAAAATGCTTATAAAGTAATAAACATGGATTTATGTTGATTCATTTCCTACTCAAATCTAGTAGTTTTGGGTAAAACATTGGTTTACTGGCTAATACTGGATTGGAGTGTATAGGTGGAGGAGAGAGCCACTGAATTCCTTATTGTTGATCTAGTGATGTCACACGCCTGGGTTTATTTTTTAAATGACTAAATGCAAGGCTTCACTTTGATGGTCTTGGAGTTGGCTGATGCAGTCACCCAATAGTTTGGGACTGAAATTCCTACAAACAGTTTCATACCTGAGGGTCTAAAAACCTCTTCTGTTATATTGAACGTTCAGCCGCCTAACACTCAGTATGACTGCAGATCAATTTCTGCTATCCGATATCACCCGAATGGCAATTTTCATTAAACTCGTAAACCTAATTTTGTAAGAACTCATTAAAAAATCTAGCAAAATTAATCTTTTTACATTTTAGTGTTAAAAACACTAACAGTAATATAACTCTCACTCCTTAAAGAAGCATGAAATAATTCTCATATCTTTAAAATACTTAAGGATTCTCTTCATTTCTTTGGTTAAATCCAACCAGGGTAAAAAGTCCTTACACCATGTGATTTTTAGTAACAAGATCAGAGTGCAAAGAAACAGTTTGAACATAATTATTGCCAGAATCAACATTGTGTCATACAAGCATCCTCATTTGGCAAAGTTGAAGTAACACAAAGGTCAGACTAAGTGTCTTTTTATCCATGTAATCTGCAATCACATTCCTATATTTACACTAAACGTATCTTTGTGGAGGCCAATTTGTCACTAAATATTTGTGCAGGGATTTTAAGTGTAGATCAGAGAAGAATACGTAAAGGCCTTTCTTATCTTCAGGAATGTTTTGCAGGCTCAAGTTCCATCCCATCATTACAAAGTCTTACCTAATGTGGAAATAAGTACCAAGTGTTTTATAGCCTACAGTAAAAGCCCGGGCAAAAACACTCAATTACCCTCTATCTTTCACATGACTACATTCTATCTATCTGTCTATCTATCCAGCTTTCCATCCATCCGATTTCTTACATTTTTGAGAAAATTATAATCCACCGACATTCCTCAGCTCACTCTGGACAGTAATCTGGCTGCTGGTTGACAATTGGCAACATGTTCAGAATGTAAAAATAATGGCTTTCTGTAGCTTTTGGCAGTGTTTACACTTAGTAACCAGCACCATTGAAGAAAAGAGTCATTTACTATGACTCTATTCACTTACAGCACCAAAATCCTTCCAAAATTCTGCATATTACCTGATTTAATTCCAGGGTTTCTTAATGTGGAACAAATTTAAAAATGCATTGTCCAACATAAACTTCATGTGCTTGGCTCTGTTTTTGCAATGAACATAAATAGTATATTCTATTATATGATGGTATGGCTCATTTATGGCTCACTTGAGTGTAACAGAATAAAATAAAAGTGTTAATTAAAAACTGACTGGGATTTGGAAATGTGAAGAATGGTGATGTTAGTGATTAACTCCATTTCCTCTTTCCTATTGCAAACACATGCCAGACATCAGGATGAGCCATGAGCATTGGCCTTCATTTTGATCAGACCATCAGTAAAAAGAAAAAAAAAAGTAGGAGAGAAGAGCTAAAATAAAACTAAATGAGAGTAAATAAATGTATAAAAGTAAGTAAAATTAAATGAAATAAAATATAATTAAACATAGCATCTTTGCAATGCATGTGTGTGTTAAGTATTATTTAGCATACAGTATTTTTCAGCTAACTTTTTTTGCATCATCCTTTACTTATGAAAAATAGAACGTGAATTTCTCATGACATTTAGTACAGTAACAACAAACAAGATTACCTACAAGAGCCAGTAACTTGCTCAATATCTTTCATGGTGGATAGTGTTGAGTTATCAACATTCCAGAAGAAATACGGTCAGACAAAAATCATGAATGACCATGATCGCGAATGTCTCCTGAATTGTCAAAAAAAAAAAAGTCTAAACCTACGTGTGGCCAAAAGAGAACCACATCACAGGGAAAAAGCCTTCAATACACTATGTACTATAAATATTGGACTTTGGAGCAATGGAAGGGAAGCACAGTCATCATAAGTGAAGTTATGCAGTCATCATACATAGTGCCCACTGTACAAATCTCTAAAGGTTGTTTCAGTTTATCAAGGTTAGACTTAGAACATTCTGAGGCAGTAAAATGAAGTCAGCTGACTACCTAAGCGTAATGAAGGAATGAATCTGAAAACATATTTTTTCCCTGATGGCACAGGTATACTCCAGGACTTAAATTGGGAAACAATGGTTCTGTGAAGAAACTTTTTAACATATGAATTGGCTACCACATTGTGTACCATAATTAAAACTAAATTAAATAATTAAAATAATAAAATTTTAATGAATTCATTAAATAAACTATTTAAAACTAAATACATAATATTTCATATTAACATACATTTTTGGGGTCAGGCAGTGTATAATCTAGTTTGCATCAGGGAAGGCAATGAGTAGAAAATTGTTTTTATCACCTCCTCTGGTCACAATGAGAAGTGCAGTATGAGCTATATTGTCTGCCCTCAGTATTCAAGTGCCTAATCGGGGACAGTCTAAGGGACATGCTTGGCTGATTCTTCATTGCTAACATGCTGGCTGTCAAACTAGCACTTGAGTAAATTAAGATAAATAACCACTCACCATCTTTACTGACTATAAAACTATAAAAACCTGAAATATCTTAAGACAGCTAAACAACTTAACCCTTGCCAAGCGAAGTGGGCATTGGTCTTTCAGTTTATCATCTGATTTCAACCTGGGTAAATTAATATTAAAGCCATTTTTTCAATCCTGCCTTCATGTGAGGAGCTCATTCTCTCACAATCACATTTCTTTGGGACGCTTTCTGGGACATCAACCAGGAACTTGCAATGGAAATGAGTGCCCAATGCTTACCTCCATGCAAAAAGTTTGTTTCCACAGCCCTTCAAAAGCAGACTTACTACATGGGGGCATATTGCACTAGGCTTTGGTCACCCAGGTGCCTAGAGGATATATGATCTTCTCAGAGACTGGTTACATAACATCTGCAAATCTACAAGATTTGCAGATTTGTCTACTTATGCACTGCATGTGCCCAAGTGTCACAATCCCTACCTGCTGGTAAACATTTGCCTCTACTGACACCACAACATTTGTTTTCCCACATTTCAGTAGTCTTCATAACTTGCTCTCATCAAATTAAAATACTGTCTTTATTTTTGACCACTTCTTAAAATCCCTATGCCTGATTCCCTAGACCAGGTTACCCACAGCAATCGAAACGGCTAAATGAAACTTCACCATTCTGTTCCTTTACTTCAGTATTCTTAAAAACATTGTGAGTGACAGATGCACTCAGTTTTCCTTAAAAGCGTTCTTGTCTTTTATGGCAAAACTGGGTGTATCAGTCAGTCGTCAACGTTAATGTACGATTCACAAACCAGTGAGCAGGTTGAAAGGCCCAATCAGGAGATCTTTTGCTTCCTTGAAACATTCTATGCCAATAATCAAGTGATTGGGCTCAGTTTCTTCAATGGGCTAAGTATGTTCAAAACTCACTGTATCATTCAGTAACATTGCTAAGCCCCTTTCATTGTGTACTCAGATATCAACCCCCTTTATTTCCTTCTGACACAAACTCTACTGGCTCATCAGCCACTGATGAATGGTTTAAGCTGCATGAACAGGTGTGGGACACTTTGAACTAGTAGACTGATCCAAAAGGAACAAGTGGACAGACATTGGGGGAAACAGTATGATAGCATCCAGAGGACAAAATCCATCAGCTATATAAGCTTACAATGCCACACCCAAGCGGAAAAAAATTCTCTCCGACACCAATCAAACCTCTAGATTTCATATGATCAACAGGAATACACTGTTAAAGAAATTCTCACCTCTTGTCATCAACATAGTAAACTAAAATACCTAATTGAATGGGAGGGGTAAGGTCCAGAGGAGCAATGTTGGCTCCCAACATAGGACATTCTTGACCCCAATCTCTGCTAGCAATTTTACTCCCATTATCCAAAAGTCCAAAGTCCTAACCATAGACCTAGAAAAAGCAGTGCCACTGGAATGAGCCCTTCAAAAGGGGTATGCTGTCAGAGAAACACCACCACTGGAAACTCTACTTCTCAATGCACACAAATATGGTTGCCTGGGACCCGTATATCCATAAACCCTGTCACATTTTTAGTCACATGATACTAAGATTATATTCGAGAACTAAGGTTATATTCGTTGAGCTGTTATATTCATTGTGCTAGTTTCATGCTCTATCTTTAATGTACCTGCAATAAAGTATCATATTTTATACAGTAGCCTCTTCACATTGGAAACCATTTCATATTAATAGTGCCACCTGCATTATGTGACAGCTAATACAAAACCACAGAGTATGCTAGCTTGTAAGCTTGTCAAGCTTGTAAGTCTCTGAAGGTTGCTCTTTCATGCAACCTTCAGAGATTTGTCTCCACATTAACTACGCTGCCACTTTCAGTCTGAAAGTCTAGAAACCTACTTCTTTGCTATGCTATGATGTAATAAGAATAACAACACTTTTATTTACATTCTGTTTCTGACTAGCAGAAAAAAAAAATACATCAAGCAGAAGACTAGCACATTAGCAAGCCACATTCATCTCATCCAAAGTCATTACTGTACCTCCACCCCTGGGCCAAGGCAAACAATGGCAGGAATCTCCTACAATGCTATCTGAGTAAACATTGGTTCAAAAATGTACCCAACGATAACCTTATCTCACTCCAGAAGTGTTTCAAAAAGCAGGAAGTGTGCCAAATTATTAACACAATCTGTTCCCCAATGATGGCTTTGTTTGGAAAGTGCCATGTTTTGCACAGATAAAAAGGCTTAGGTATGTAGGCATTAATCAAATCAGCCTCACTTGATATTGTGAAAACAAAAAACCTCAATGTGGTTGAACAACTTTAATGGATGAGCTTCAGCACCATTAATGCCTGACCCTTAAACGCTAGCTTCAGTGTATATGATGAATAGGGTAAGATTATGGCAACCTACCACACACACGACTGGATGAACAAATACATTACAAAAAGGGTGGTTGACTGGGAAATCCAAAGAATGTTAGCTCGTGTTATTCATAAAATGTGCATATATTATGGTGAATACAGTATTGTTTTCATGTTTGAAGGTTGAATAGGTTTATTGGAGCTGTTTGATAATTGGTGTTTGTTGATGTATGTTGATTTGTGGTGGTGGTTTGTAGAGGTATGCATACTGACCTGGAGTGTATATGAGTTTATACTGGCCATGTTGGGTGTAAAAGTCCTTAGTGCTTGTCTTGTCTTCAGTGCAATTGCAGGACTTAAACCTGTTGCTCTCAGCCTTAATGTGTTTTAGCAGGATGTTAGCAATTTTATTACCTCCAACTGCTCTGACCAGAGCTTTTCTCATCAGCATCACCTGGGCCTCTTTCAGACTGGAACACACACACACACACACACATTTTAGAATGAAGGTCTGGCAACATGTGCTTTAGGAGTGTGTAGTAAAAAGACAACAACCTGAATGGAATTGTGAAATCTGTATTAAATGGAAACTTAAAGTTCCCAGGTGGCATGGTGGCTTAATGGTTAGCACTGTCACCTTGCACCTCCAGGGTGCATGGTTTCTCGCCTCGGGTCTGTGTGCATGGAGTTTGCATGTTCTCCCTGTGCTTGGTGGGTTTCCTCCGGGTACTCCGGTTTCCTCCCACAGTCCAAAAACATGCAGAATAGGCTAATTGGCATTCCCAAATTGCCCATAGTGTGTGCATAATGTGTGCATCCCTGCAATGAATTGGCACCCCATCCAGGCCGCCTGCAACCCTATACACAGAATATAGCGATATACAGTAGACTCCCCACGGAGTACCGTAAACTGACAATTTCAATTTCAAAACTTTCAATTGCACTCACAAAGTTAACAGTCCCCCCCATCCCCCCCCCCCCCACTAATGAATATAATTGGTTTTATTTGGCATAATAATAACCAACCAGTTGGCTGATCTATTTCAAGCTCCACATCTGACCACCTACTTGCCCCTACAATCTTTAAATCTGACTCTTTGCCCAGATAAGTGGGTAAAAACAACCCTCACATTTAAGTACAGGTTTGGATTAGCAAGGGAAGACATCTTAAATAAGATAAGATGTATCTAATAGTTCTAGTTTTGAGATTATTAGATAATAAATATAAGACCATTTTAGGCATTTAGTAATTCCAAGCTTACAATTATCTTATTACATTGCCCTCACATTTATTTGCAGCATCTGCCTTTTTGTATCCATATTTAGATCTGTTCAGACAACATTATCTGTTTCAGTTTCAACTAATGCGTTCATATTCAGTTAAATCTCTAGCATGATTATAATAAGACACAAGGGACACCATTGCGTGATTTTGTAGTATAATGTTCCAGTTTGTCCATGATTGTGTAAGGTTGACCTGGACGGGGTCCCAATCCATCGCAGGGCAAACACACATACTGTACATACACTCTTACACACTCATTCAAACACTACGGCTAATTTTTGGAAATGCCAATTAGCCTAATCTGTGTTTGGACTGTGAGAGGAAACCAGAGTACCCGGAAGAAACCCACCAAGCACGGGGAGAACAAGGAAATTCCATGCACACAGACCCTGGAGGCGCAAGGCAACAGTGCAAATGTAAGGTTGACCTTTTTTTAAATAATAGGACAGTTATAGCGGGCATAACTTTTTTATAAACTGACATAAGTTTTCCAATTTGCATATGATGGTAGAGAAACTCTTCATCTAAGCTACTACTCAATTGAGCCTCCATCACATTCGATGTATTTGCATTATCATTGAAACCACCTCTGGAATTCTCTGTGTAATTCTCCCTTAACACAGTTGATGGTCTCCCACTGCATTACAGAGTGTTTACAGAGATGACACCATTGACTCTACTCTACCAACGTGTGTCATTTAAACAACCCATGTTAGTTAATAAAAAGTTATGCATTCTTTTGCATTACTTATGTTACAGCCTTCATATGTTATTGTACTACTTTGTAAAAGTGGTGTGTTGGAGGCATAAAACATCTCCTTTATGCAAACTGGATGAAAACACATGAACACTGACAAAAAGGTTTGACACAGATCTAAAATATATTCTAGAAATCTATTACATTTATCCTGAGGATTACTTTAGATAAATTGTGCAGTGGTTTCAATCCCAGCTGTTTGCATCCTTGGACATAGTTTCACTTAATGATATTAAGTCTTTTTTTGTATGTGAATAAAGGCAATGGTTGTTAACCTGCTACATTACTCAGAGGCATGGCAAGGTAAACTCCTGAGACGGCAAATGACATCAGGTCTGAAACTATACAGTCCATGTGTGCTTAAAAAATCTAAAAGACTTTTTATACACAGTCTCATTTATTTAGTTTAAAAAACATTCTGATGTCATTTTTAAGTCAGGGCAAATGAATAACAGAACGAGAAAAATCACATTACACATTTTAACACAGAAAAGTGGATCACATTGACATAGGGCATGTTTTGAGGGAGGCCCTTTGTTAAAGTGAGCATGACATAAGACATTTGGCTCAGACCCAACATACACCCCTGCAGCACATCTGGAATTTTACTGAGCCTCACTAAAATGGACAAAATAAACATAAATCCAATTCTATCCACTCTGAAATGGCAAAATATTCCTGTCATAGTCCTTGTTCTCAAAATATTTCTGTCACATGAGCATATAAACATTTATCTAGTTTATATTTGTTGTCACATTAGCAAGGGAAAACATCTTAAATAAGGTAAGACATTTCTAATATTTAAAGTTTTGAGATTATTAGATAATAAGTTTAAGACCATTAAGCCTATTTTTAGTCATTTAGTTATTCCAAGCTTACAATTATCTTATTAAAATGCTGGATAAAGACACAGACATCGCATCAAAGAAGGGTTTGTAGGAATAGAAATGTTAGTAAGTAATGCAATAAATAAAGTGACAAATGCTACATCATTCTTTCGTTTTTTTTTTCAGATCTTAAACTATATTTGATCTCAAAATTCACAATGTTATCATTCTCTTTTTATGACCTCTAAACGTACTCATAACATATTTGTGTTATAAGTTTCACTTTTATTGTCATTTTAAGGATGGTTGCAAAGATGATGTTGGAAAGAACAAATGAAAAGGTTTTTTTTGTTGTTGTTCTCTAGAGGCTAACACATTTGGCCCTTTCAGGGGTTAATTGTCGAAAGATTATTTCCATTATGCCAAGACTTTGTTATCCCAATCAAACACACCAAGCTTCACTCAACAACACATCAGATAATGACACAGCAAAGAGTGTTGTTTTTCTGTTAACCTGGTTTTATGTGAACCTTAAAAATGGAAATTCATAACACAATATATTTTGTTCTTGTCTATGGTGTGAGAGTTATTGTGTAGATAAAGCTCGTGTTTTATGAAGTAATTCATGGTGGATTTTGTACTACATTTTAAAAATTGAAATGAACCAATGAATAGTCATTCAAGAACCTAGAGGTGAAAATTCAGATAATAATCCAAGTCAATTTTTACTTCATCAGTCTATTGAACAAATTCAAAATGCCTCTAGTTTATCTAGATATTGTGCAGACTCACCACTCACAGGGCATTTGTTTGAGCGCCGGAGGAAAGGTCTTTCAGAGATATCAGGCCGACCTGTCTGGTCTACCGTGGGTTCACTGGGTGGTTGCCCTTCCCCCCACCTTTCTGTTGTTTAATGTGGATGTTGGCTTGGGGTGTTGGCTTTTGTCCATATGGTTCAATGCACTGTGCTGCATGATGGGCTGACTGTATGGCTATGTAGCCCTCCTTTAATTTTCCCCCCTTTTCTCCTTCAACATATACATGAGGAAATATTTGCACCCCAGTCATACCATTAACCCCACAAAACATTAAAACATTAACAATTAACAAAATACCAGGAAACTGGTGAGAGGATCATGGGCCCCTAAGGCTCAACCATACCTGAGAAGACCAAACGCCAGCCCGTCCAATCCGATTCCAGAGTAAAGTTAATGGAGCACAAATTGCCAAAAAAGTCAATGCTGTCTATGATAGAAAGGTACCAGAACACCCAGTGCCCCACAGCCCACCATGCATGAGGACCAGCAGACAAAGAGCCCAAGACTCCTGACCTGGCCTCCAAACTACTCTTGCTGCGGGTCTTTACTTATATCTTATACTTTTTAAATACTTACTTTACTTATACTTATGGCAGTTTTGCTTTGCCGTTCTGGCCAGCACATTGTCAAATTTACCTGAAAGTTTCCTTGGTCTGTACTTCCACAGTTCTCATTTACTTCCATTTTAAATATTCCAAAACAATATTTTTTATATCGTTATATCGGGGTTGAAAAGTGAGAAAAGGCATTTAGAGAAATCACAATCTTCTTCTTTGTCTTTCGGCTGTTCCCTTTCAGGGGTCGCCACAGCGAATCATCTGCCGCCATCTAACCCTATCCTCGGCATCCCCTTCTCTCACCACAAATAACTTCATGTCAGAATAACACCCTAATTGACTTAACTTGATTTGGCTTGGTGTTAGAATCTGACACCAAGGGCAAGACTCCACTCAATACTCGACTTGCTTGTAAAAGGCTGATTTAGTGTAAGGGTCATTGCATTCACTCATTAGGTGTCATGTTGGGGGTGTTGTTGGAGCTGGGTGGGGATATACCCAACATCAGAACTGACCCTATTATGTGCCAATTTGGATAGGAATTTTTAAAGATGTAATTTTTTCATCTCAAATGTTTATCAGAAAACACATTTTTCTGGCAAATATTTTGAAAATGTAAAAAAATGTTCTTAGAAAAGAAAGATGTATAAAACATATAATATACATAGACTGAGATATAAGAAAAAGCTAATACTTACCTTGATTTTCCTTATAATGATGGGTTGTATATTTACCTAACAGACAGGATTAACTGATGGTCTTTTACAGCTAAGCTGTAAGAAGATAATAATTAAACTCACTTTTTTGGGTTTATGTAAATAAAGAATGATAGAAGTTGGTTCAGTAAGTGTGACATAAGAGCAGTTCATCATAATGTGCGCAGTGTTTGGGTTATAGATTAATAAACAGTAGAAAAGCAGATAGAGCAAATTAGTTTTAAAGATCAAAGCCATGATTTCAGTTTCTTTGCTGAATTATATATTTGGGCTTAAATGAAAGCAGAATCTCTAAATATATGTTTGCTTTTTTTTATTTTATCTCATGCAGTTATTGTCATCTGAACACAGCAGGACAGACTTCAAAGACAGAAAGAACTTCAGAAAATGAGCCAATAGCAATAAATATATTTGAGTCTCAGAATTATAATCTAGCTTTGGTGAAAGAAGGATGTAATGGAAAATTCTATTTTTCATTACAAGGTATTTGAAAGAAGATGTGTAAGATGGGAAAGAGGTTCTAAGGTTGTTTAAGGCAGGCAGGTACACCCCCTCTCTTTTCTCTTTATTGCTTTATTTTCAGGAGGTCTACTTTATGGCTGTGGTTTATTGTTAGTCCTTGGTCATTCTTCAAAACAGCAACAGCAAGAAAATAATAAATGTCAAAATGTTACATAAAAATAAATAAAATTTATTTATTTATTTATATAACCCTTCAAGTAATGCTTTAATCAGGACAGGGCCATGGAGGATCTGGAGCATATCACAGCAGGCAGAATTATCCATTCATTCATTCATCTTCTATCCCGGCTCATCCTGTGTACAAGGTCGCAGGGGCCTGGAGCCTATTCCAGGAGACTTAGAGCATGAGGCAGGGTATACCCTGGGCAGGATGCCACACAAACACACACACATTACAGGCAATTTGGAAACACCAAATTTGGAGAAAATCCACCAAGTTCAGAGAGAACCTGCAATCTCCATGTGCACAGACCCGAGGGGGAATCAAACCCTCATCCCTGGAGGTGCAAGGAGACAGTGCTAACCATTACGACACAGTGCCACCCTACAAAATTATTATTTATGTTCACAAAGGTACTGAGCAAAATCCACTTCGATTCTTCTGGATGCTCTGACTGCTGCTTTGAAAGGGAAAACGTGAGAAGTGGGAAGAGAAGTAAAGAATAAGAGAGTAAGAGCACCTCCTATAGACAGGTACTTGGTAGCACATGCATAACTAAGCTGACCTTTCTCATTTTATAAGAAACACCTCAAACTATACATTCTGTACCATTTATGAAAATATTTCTCTTGGAACTGTTAAATGGGCCATTGCATGTAGGAAGTGCCACTTCTCTTTTTAGAGAGAGAAAAATATCATACATTATATATAAAGAAGCTACTTCTGAAGTCTTCCTTCCCGAAAAATTTAAAGTTGCTAATTTCATGATTTTATATGTGCTCCCAAAATAGATTTTTCAGCTTTATACTGTCTCGCTTCAAACAATAATAATTTAAAATGCAAATTATTAATATTTTTTTGTGTATTTCTAATAAAATTGGTTCTAGAAAAAAAAAACTCCAGAAGTATATGGCCTGACTTTTTTTTTATTCAAAACTTGAATTTGAGTTGTATTTAGCAAATGTGGTTCTTTTTATCTGATATAAATATAAATTATAAATATAAATGTGTATACATATTTACAAATACACCATACAAAATGGTGTTTTATGCCCCTATTTAAAAACTTTTTCACCTACAGTAGGTGAGGCACTTTTTAGCACCAATACCATCTTTTGCCGAACTGTGTTTCGACAGCTGTAATAAAAATTA
Organism: Clarias laeviceps; assembly: GCA_030014305.1. NCBI lineage: Eukaryota > Metazoa > Chordata > Actinopteri > Siluriformes > Clariidae > Clarias > Clarias laeviceps. The sequence goes on from JAQMYJ010000038.1 coordinate 21,885,647, forward strand.
TTTTGCCACTTTGACCTTACTGTCTAACCTACAGTATGTCTTCAGGTTGTACTTGCTTGCTTCCAGTTTCTTATGTCAACAGCTACTATAATATTCATTCATTCATTCATTCATTCATTCATTCATATTATTTCATATAATTATATCTTATTTTATATCAACATATAACATTTGTTTAACAAACTACTTCCTCATTCACAACTAAACCTACTTAAATATACCTCTTATTTTATAGTTTAATCCAGTTCTATTTATTATTTTTATCTGTCACAAATATTCCTCACCCTGTTAGTACTGTACAGTATGTGCTTCTTTAACATTAATAAGTAACCCAACCGTCTCTGACTTAACATTGAGGAATATGAGTCATTATCTTCACGTTTAATATTTTCATCTTTTCAGGGCAGTATTTATATTTTACATATACAGTACACGTTCCATATTACCAAACAAATTGGCAAAAAACATCAATTTAACTTCACTTCAACTTTTATGTGTGACAGCTGCACACAGACGTAAAAGTAGTTTTAAATTCTTGAAAAAATCATGGTGGTGCTGGAGGACAGTCCTATAATTCTCTTACGGTTCTCTTTATGGCTCCACTTATTCCGATTGAGAATAGCCTCAACTAACTGACTCTTCCCAAAACAAACAAAAAAAATAAAAATTTTAACTGTTCTGGAACTGAATCCCAAATATCGTAAAATGTAAGCTGGTGTGCTGTCTCGTGTACAATCCCTTGTTCCACACACTAAATAGTGCCTTTGTTTAGGGGTTAGAAAGGGATTGGTGATTCAGCCTTGTGTTAGAAGCTACAGTAGTTAGCTTTGTAGCTCACACTAAGCAGTCACACACACACACACACACACACAGAGGCCAGCATGAGATCGCTCACATGCCAGCAAATTTGACTTAGTTAATTTTTCTGGTGCTCCAGTGTGACATTTTGAATATTGCTTCCTCCCAAACAAGTGATAGAGACAGAACATGTCAAAGCGCTGTTTCATGAGTCTATATCTTAGCTAATGTGATGGTAGAGGGTTTGCATGTGAGGCATACTGTATGTGCAGAGGTTAAGACTTTAATACAACAAAATCAACATGAACAAAATAAAACCGGAAGCTTTCATAAGAGTAGAACAAAATGCAGCAGAACATTAAAACAACAGAACTAAACAGATGAAAGATTCACACAAACAAAGGTCTATTTTTGCTTTGCTTGCTAATGAGCTACAGGTGAACCCCAGATGACCAATGTGCATTCTGGGAAATAAAATCCCAGCCAAAGTTCGCATAAACTGAAGAGTCCTTGGGCGCAAAGCACCATCTAGGAGTTATTCCTGACATAATGGATGTTGGTTTATAATATTTTTTGTTGGTTAATAATATTATTTTTAAATATTTTGCGAATAAAACCCATAAATATTTGATTTGTGTTAAGAATAAGCAGGAACTACAGTAAGTTTAACATCATGTAAAAAGACTTCTGCCAAGAACACATGTGAAAGAGATTTGTATGGGCTTTAAACCCTTAGGGGTCGACAGCATCATCGTCGATGCCAAACACTTTTTTTTCTCTTTATGAATTAAATTATATTGTAGAAACTCAGAACAAAAGCACAGTGTGATGTGTGCTTTGTCATTTTTGAACAATTTCGGAGAGGCTGCATTACAAATTCACATCTCAACCTTCCCAGATCAAGACTGTGTATATACTGTGTGTTTGTTGTGTTTCCTGCTTTTTTTTCCTTTTTTTTTTTAATGTGTGCAGTTTCTGGTAATGCTCATACTAGTTAACTTCATGTCTACTTGTAAACTTGTACAAGGGCAAGTCAAAAATGATCTGCACCCCAGTTATGCTAAAACTTCTGTTGCCTGCACTGTCTTATGAGCACTTTCTGATCAAGGCTGCTGTCCCTCCAGTCACTGCTGTTCAGGTGTGAACACGTTACATCAGTTCATTTATAACTGTGGTGCGAGCAAAAATGGAGGCCCCACGGATGCCCCACTATTTGCAGGAAAGTTGAGCAGAGTGCAGGGATTCGTTTTTGTGATCTAAGAGATTACCTGGGGTCATTATTTATCGACTTTGTGCGGGGTATGGAGTAAGTGTTTTGTCATGAAGAAGTGTGTATGAATGGATAGAAAAGTTCAAGGAAGGTCGCACAACCTCTAGCCATCAACATTGACAAAGTTGACAACATTGAACGGACATATGAAATGATTATCAAATGGACGAGTGACAGTGGATTATTTTGCAAATCACTTGAACATCAGCATTGACTCTGCTTATGAAAGCAGCCCTATGAAGACATTGAATTACATTCAATTCAATTTTAATTTCACTTTAATTTGTATAGGGCTTTTAACAATGGTCATCAAAAGAAAATTATGTGAAAAAATGTGTATAGATCAAAATGATTAGATAGTCCCTGATGAGCAAGCAAGGGCGATGGTGGCAAGGAAAAACTCCCTGAGATGGCAAGAGGAAGAAACCTTGAGAGGAAACAGAATCAACAGGGAACCAAATGCTCATTTGGGTGATTTACATCTGATTAAGAAGTAAATACGGTGGTGCATTTGTGGCTCACAGCTAACCATAATATATTTTTTGCCAAACAAAGGCTTGTAGAAAGAAAGAAAAGCTTGTTGACAGAAAGCAGTGGACAAAGTGTATTGTAAAGCAAAGCGATTATGTAGAAAAATTTCGTATTTTTTCTCTCCTACAAGTTCATTCTGCACACAGAGTGTGGCTAATTTTTGACTCACCCTCATATATTTTAACTACAAAAAGTATACCTAAATTTAAATCGAGTAATCTAAAGAACAAAAATTAAATATAAGTAGTAAACCACAAGTATGTTAATTTTAGTTAAAGAAACGTATAAGTATATGTGCAGTATAAAAGTGCTAATGTAGTAGATTACTGAGCAGAAACTTCACAATATTCTTCCACAAACTATAAAGTGGGCTAGAAATATGTACAGTAACTAGTACCCTTTAAGTGAACTTAACGTATACTGTACAAAACAATTGCAGTACAAAATATAATCTAATTGTGAACTAGTTGTCTGTTAAAAGAGCTGAAAGACCCTCCATAACATCACCCAGAGGTTTTCTGGTGAGTGGTTTTGAAACTCAACTGGGGAGCTCTGGTTGTCACCATATTGTCAGGAGCTACTGTAACTCCACCTAAATCCTGGTTAATCTATAAATTGGTGACACAAACGGAGTCTGGCTTTTAGGGATTTTTTTGGATTTCTTCCTCCATTTTCTCATGTCCAATTCCTCCCCGTCACTAGGGGGCTCCCACATTACTACCACTCAGTTGGGAGGGCCGGAGACTATCATGTGTTTCCTCCGAACCACGTGACCCCAGCCAACTGTATCTTTTTGAACTGCTCGCTCACGCACCGTTACGGGACGGCGTAACACTCTCGGGTGACAGTGCTATCCACTCCTTCCGCTTGCGTGAGCTCACAGATGCCCCTGATTGGCTGTACCTCTCATCCCTCCCCTCTGAGAGAGCTCGCCAATCAGTTCTCTCTAGACCTCCAGCTGCAAGAGGTTACAGCATCACCTGGAAAACAAACTCGCGATCTCCGGATGATAGGGCAAGCATTTTACCACTGCGCCACTCAGAGGCCCTGGCGTACAGTATTGACATGCCTATAAAATGGAATTGAATTGAATTGAATATGCCTACTTACTTCCATTACCATAAGTAGCTAGTTTAGCTTTTTATGCTAGTGTTGCTCTGCATTTGATTGAACTCCGTCAATCATACCCTACATTTGATCCCATATCAACTCCTAAAAAACTTTTTTTTTGAACATGAAACTTTTAATTAGTCCATTAAAAGTTGTCATGAATGGAAAATCTAGCTATGGAGACTAACACCATTTTTTGTTCCAAGCTGCAAAGTTGCTTATTTCTGTCGTAAATTTGGGCACTTGGATTGGGCATAGGATTTGCACTTTTGGAGTCAGCTCAAGTGGACATTCGAGGAACTCGAGGTTGCTCCTTGATTGCCCATTAGCACTTAACCAAAATAGGAATCTTATATCCACACACAGTGACTCTGTTGCTACTAAAAGCCCATGGAATTGGCTTTAAAAGTTTCACAACAATTTACTTTTGGACTTTTTTATTACTAGGTCAAAGATTTATCCTCATTGTCCCTGTTCACCAAATGTAGTTGCATTATAGCAACAATTCATGGTCAGTCAGAATATATCCACTTGTGAGCCTCATTGATCATGTTAATCCAGCTTTAAAATTGTCCATTGTTCAAAAAACAGTCCGATGTGACTTACACATACAATTTCGAAGACAATCGTCAGAACATTTACACAGTTACCACTGTTTTTTACTCCCATAGAAGGTGCTATTAAAAAAATAGAGTTTGGTGATCAGATTTAGATCCAACAGCAGAGCTTGTCTTGCTTTCTGGCAAGCTGTATGTAGATGTCTAATGTTCAACTCACACCACAAATTTGTCCTAGGCAAACAAATTATCGACTTATGAGTGGGGCTGAGCCAGAGTCAGAGGAGGGTCTTTAACAAATTACCTCTTTTTTATTACGAATAACAGAAATGTCATAAACAAGAAAAGGCACAAATTTAAATCAGAAAAAACGGGTGGGGTACGTGTGTTTTTTTATTAAAAAATTTTTCAAATTCCACACATGCTAGAGACCCAAGCAAAATAGGCAATATTTATAAAAGGTCCCCTATTAGGAAGTGAGGAAGAATTTCTCATGATTAGCTTCCATGAGATCATTATTACGTATCATTTATATTGTCCAAATAAATAAAATGTACAATCTCTTACCTTAGAGGCTTCCAGTGTACAGAATATTTCTCCATGGATTTTGTCATGGCTTGCATGGGGGGCAAAGACGAGGGCGTGGTTCTGTATGTGGGTGTGGTTTCTGGAGCAGTTACAGAGGTGGGTGTGATTTCTGATGAGGAGGTAGTTCGGTTCTGTTTACAGTGCTGAGAACCTAACAGGCACTGACACAGGGTTTGCTTTCTGCACATGTCTCTATTATGACATCGAGGAGCACACTTTGCTAGAGAGAGAGAGAGAGAGAGAGAGAGAGAGAGAGATTAATTTTATTAGCCTAGATGCTATTGCTCTTAACACACAATCCATTGAGTATATACATATTCAACCCCTTTAAAATTTTCAGCCTTTTTTTTAAAATTTAGAATTATTGTTGAAATCCTTTCATCTAATTTCATCTTTTATATCATATAACTTGTGATGGTAACTGGTTGCACTAAAGCTAGTTTGAGGATTTGAAAATTACTTGGATGAATATTTATGTAATCACATATTTTACATGTTTTAAATGTTTAAAACTACCTTAATTGTTAAATGTTTAAAACTACCATTAATAACATTATGGGTTATTTTGGGAGTACAATGCCAATCAGGTCCATTACATTAGTTTCACATTGTCGAACAGTGGAAAAGTTTACAGTGGATGAATTATGAACATTAAGCAAGGCATTACGCATTACAGTGAGCTTAGCATAATCTCATTGTAGTTATCTTTTCTGCCTAGAAGTAAGAATGTAACATAAACATGATCAAACATCTTGATGTTTTTCATGTAACCACTTGCAAATACGTAATGCAGTACTTTGGAAATTCACATTTCCATATATACTGTATATATATATATATATATATATATATATATATATATATATATATTGGTAGATTCTCACTGAAGGCATCAAAACTATGAATGAACACATGTGGAGTTATGTACT
>JAQMYJ010000038.1:21895119-21910119 GCA_030014305.1 Clarias laeviceps
GTTGATTATAAAATGACAGACATTTTAAGATATACATTTTTATATATATATATATATATATATATATATATATATATATATATATATACAGTATATATATATATATATATATATATATATTTGGAACCATTACACTCTTTTAAACAGATGTTCAGACAGCATGCCCGAGAATTGTCCTCTTTTGGAACGAATTATAAACCTGGGTCAAGTGATTACTGGAATTGGGTAAAGAACCAGCCAACACCTGGATAATGCTGAATTGTCAACTTTGCAGGAATGTGGTTGAAAATAAATCATGAACGACTGTGATTGAAGAAGCTCAATTAGACACCTTGTGTCGTTGCATTATTACAAAAATCGGCACAGATATGCTTAATAAAAACTACGAGCATTTCCACAGGATTGTGTGTGGCCATAAGAAAACCGCTTGTTAGTGAAGCTATTGTAATTGGAAAATGCCTTCAACTTGCCGAGGAGAAATGGAAAAACTTTGGAGCAATAGAAAAATAGTCTGGTGGTCTTATGAGTTCAGGTCAACCCTGAATTTCATGAAACTTTAATTACTCACGTTTTGTGCATTTTTTAGTCTTGGGATGAACAACCCAGCCAGGACAGCACCTTGTTCCACACACATTTGGCCTGTGAGTAAAACAAACAGATTATTAGATTTTTTTTTTTATTATTGGGTTTGTAGCTGATTCTGTTTTTAAAATGTTTAATGATTAACAATAAATTTTACACTAGAGCTTTAAAACTAACAGGTAAAAGATGTCCAATGGGTATATGTACTGCACAGTGAAAATCCTTTTTTAAAGCCCTACAAAGGTATTGCAGAATTATAAAATGTTCTCTAAATTGGTGGAGGTAAAAAAAAATACATTAAAAAAGTACTTTTACCTCTGTGAAGACTCAAAACATAGAATGCAGTAAAAAAAAAAAATACCGTGAGGAATTTTGCATATACACTATGGACAAAGGTTATCATGATTTATTTGACCAAACATGTTAATTATTGAAATGGGTAAGTGTTATATCCTGATGCAACACAGAGGTATGGTTACCCCAGGATGATAATTTCCCTGTAATGATGTCATAAAATGTTTTATTTCATGTGGTAATTTGCCAATGATCACAATTTCATTTTGGTTTTATTATAACCAACCAATCACTTACTATCATTTTTTCCTTTGCCAGAAAAATACTGACTGTTACAAAGTGCTGACACTGGACATTCGCTCCAAAATTGCTAACAATATTACTCCTTAAAGAAAAATTGGCTATATCAGTGATTACTATTTCTTTTGTGTACCCAGTAGAGATAGTTAGTCAACTATAATTAGATACTACTATCCAAGATTTATAGTTAACAAAATTAATTAACACAATAAGCAAAATCATCAGCGCTGTAATATGAAAAAAAAAAATAATAATAATAATAATATATATATATTTATATATATACCAAATGTTAAAGAACTTTTGACTGGCAATGTATATCCAAAAAGGTTTATCTACTGTATAACAATACATAGGGTGTGAGGCAAGGACATCTACACGAAATACATACTGTAGATAATTGCAACATATACAGTACCTATACAAATGACACCGCAACAACAAAATGCATTTAGGCATATAGACATGGTCAAGATGATCTCCTGGAGTTCATACTGAGCATGATAAGGGGTACCAAAGTGATTTAAGTGACTTTGAAAGTGACATGGATGAGAATGGTCTGAAAAAAAAAAAAATTCAGGGTGGGTGGTGGGGGGCGGCAGTTATATGAATGACAATGCCTCCTTGATAAAAGAGATCATAGGAGAATGAGCAGACTAGTTTGAGCTGATGGAGAGGCAACATTAACTCAAATAACTCCATTTCTCCATTTATGAAGTGACATTTGGATGGTGGGGTCAGAATTTGGCATAAACAACACAAAAGCATTTATCCATCCTGTCATGTGTCAACGGTTAAGGGTGGTGGTAGTGGTGTAATGGTGTGGGGGATATTTTCTTTGCACACTTTGAACCCCTTAGAACCAAATGAGCATGGTGTAAAAGGCCACAACCTACCTAATACTGTTGCTGACCGAGTCCATCCCTTTATGACCACAGGATATTGCCCATGTCACAATGCTAAAATGATCTAAGTTTTTTTAACACGTCAATAAGTTCAATCTCTACGGAATTTTCCCTTCACTTTGTTGAATCTATGCCACAAAGAATAGGGGCAGTTCTAAGGGCAAAAGTGGGTCCAATCCAGTAATAGTGAGGTATACCTAATGAAGTGGTCAGTGTGACTCAATAATATCTACCCCAAATGCAGTAAACTTTTTTTTTTTTTTTTTTACCAAATATGTATGCATTTTAAAGTTTCAGACTCCTACTTCCACTCACTCACTCTCTCACTTATACTGCTTATCCTGTACAGGATCTTGGAAAGCCTGGAACATATCCCAGGGGACGCAGGGCACGAGGCAGGGTGGACAAGGTGCCAATCCATTACAGGGACACACATACTCTTACACACTCACTTACACACTATGGGCAATTATAAAATGCCAGTTAGCCATATCTGCATGGCTTTGGACTGTGGGAGGAAACTAGAGCACTTGGAGGAGACCCATAAAGTATGGGGATGACATGTACAGTGAACACTATTCACATAGACCCAATAGAGAAATCAAACTCTCGACGCTGCACTACAGCAAATACAGTAAATAACGTTAATTTCAACCTAAATATAGAAATGTGCATGTAAAAGTAATCATTTCTAATTAATTTAAAGCTTTGAGCATAAACCACTGCAATAAGTGCTTGAGTGTGAGATTAACACTCCACACTGACCCCTCACCCAACACTAAACTCAGCAAGAGGATGAATGAGACCTGATGAATAAGAATGAGGGGCCTCCATCCATTCAGACAAGAGCTACACTTTTAACAACACTTTTTTCTTAGTGAGTAAACAGGAGTTGATTAAGAGCCTTCAACTTGGCCTCTCTCTATTTGTCTAGTTGGTTTCTTGGAGAGAAGTAATTAGCATGCTAACACAAGCTCAAGAGTTCAAAAGGGAGAAACAGTAAAACCTTCCACCAGCTTCTCGTGAACTAGATCCTTCAGCAGGTTGGATTTGTGAATTGGTTGCAGTGTTCTGGTTTTATTGAGGGTCTGCCCTGCTTTGTTACCTTTGACCTGAGGATTGTATGCATAGCTAATTTGGCAGATGTCTTTGAGAGAGCCAGAGAAAGTCAGAGGGAAAGAAAGAGAAAATGAGAGATTTCACAACATGTGCAGGGAATAAAGGACATTTAACACAAAATGTACCCCTATTGGTTTATTCAAAAATAGAACACCGTACACAAAGTGTAAAAACAGACACTACTCTTTAAAAAAATCTTATTAGAATAACTATTTTGTGTTCAAACATTTGGAATAGAGCCTTAAATAGGCTAATCTAGTATAAACCCTAACTACGTAGAGACCTTATGCTACAGTAGGCTTTGCGTTGTCATCTAAATGCTATGCAAACGATAGCCTGCTTATGTTTGCATGGCACTAAGTTTATTGTCAACTTAAAGGCTTGGAAAGCAAACACGCTGAGACATTTGACATTTTCCTTCTCTTGATATCTGAGAGTTTCCACTTGAATATGTTAGACCCAAATAATGTAGTGTTAGTGAGAAAAGAAGTCTTTATTCAGACAAGTCCTGAATGTGGTTTATACATAAATTAGGGTGAAAACTAGCTCTTGTTCATGGCTTTTTAAATGTGGGAGTTTTAGCCTTTCACCTTTATGGAAGGAGGGGGAAAAAACTATAAAGTGTTTCAAACTATAGCATGTTGAAGCCTTTTTAAAAGTGTAAATGGATTTCTGTAGGAATGAAATCATACAGTAGAATTATTATACACAGATCTAAGTGGTCTGAGACCACTGCCTTTCTTTCAAAGTTAATGCAACAATTTATTACAAATTCTACCCTTGACAACTTGAGTGAAAGGTAGAATATTTGAAATATTTACAGGAATTTCAGATTTCTTTTGGCATTTGGAAATGAACTCAAGGTGGCTGGACAAGTTTGTGCAAAACCTTATGATACATTTTAGATCAGTAATGTCTTTTGTCTTTTGTACCAAGCAGTGGATATGCTCAACATCACAAACTGGTTGAGATTTAAATAGAAACAGAGAAATAGTGCATTAAATATTCAAGATTTTGAACATTTACTTTCTGCATTTTTCATCATTTCTTTAAGATTTTAAATGTAAACAACCAAACAAACATTTTCCAGATGTTCAGTGTAATGTCAGGCATTTGGACCTCACTCTATATGTTCATTAATTTAAGGTATAATTTTTGAATAATAGTCTGTTTGTAACACTGGCTCTAGTACAAAACAAAAGAATCAATGTTGTGGTATTAGATTTTAAGACTAAACATTTGTCAGATTTTCAAAAATGAAACTATTAATTCAATTCAATTCAATTTTATTTGTATAGCACTTTTAACAATTGTCATTGTCGCAAAGCAGCTTTACACAATTACTTATTATAATTTTTTTTAAATTATTATTTACCCTATCTATTAGGGTCGAGCAATGCATCTATTGCATTATAATGATATTTATAGTGGGCAAAATATTGCATACACTTATAGAAAGACAGGTTGTTGCATTAAAGTTTGTATTATTTGAATTGTCTCAAGTCAACAGTAAACAGAAAAATCATATCATACAGTATTTGCTTAACACTGTACGTTTTCAGTTCACTCTGTGCTTAGTTTACCTATTTTTAATTTCTCCTTCAAATAATTTTTAGGAAAAAATGATCAACAGAGTAAGGAATACATTTGTAAATATTATTTATAGCTTCTGTGTCACATGCTCCTTCTTAATTTTACTTAATGATTACATATGTATCAGTGAAGCTTGCTAAATAATGTTAGCCATGATACACACAAAAATCATCATGGATTTCACTCTGTATAAGTACTTGACATGAAGGTCAGCGATAGGCTGCAAGAGTCCGGAATCTAGGTTAGAAAGTACAGTACTCTGCCCCAGCTTTCGTTTGACATTTACAGAGTTCAGCACAGTACAGTACGTAAATAGATGCTGCTCAACAACAATTGAAGCTGCTTAAAAAACAATAAGACACACCAACAGTTTCCACTTTGAATCAAATTGAATTACTGGGAAAACACTTATCACCTATATACAATATAGTACTGTGCAAAAGTATTAAACCCCTCATTTTATCTAAATTAAATTGAATTAAATTGAATTAAATCATGTAGATTAAATTAAAGAAATTGGAGAAAATGTTTTACTGCAACAGGCTGCAAAGTGCCTAAAGATAAAATAAATAAATAAATAGTTGTTCATGTAACAATGTCAGCAGCAACCTCATTACCCCTCTCATCTGTTCCAACCAATCAGCTTCCAGCATCTAATTTGAATCTTGGGTTAAACTGTTCCTTTAATCAAGAATTAATCAGACAGTCAGATACTATTAGATCAAATAATTCAGTGTATTAATGCATTTTTACTACAAATACACATTTCTGGGCAAAAAGGGCATTAATATTATGAATTGCACACTCACCCATTTAAATCAATCTGTATTCTTGTTCTGTTTGTGCTGTGCTGGATATGTTTCAGTCCTCTTGTGTGTTTATGACCAGTAGAATTAAAGCCTAAGTTGCTCTCAGTTTGGTAATTTCCGGGTGATACCAATCCAACTGATGGCTTTTTTGTCTCTGAAAGACTGATGAATATTAAAAACACACATCCAAATGCACAAATAAACAAATTACTCCAGTGTGGCATGGTGCATCCAAACCCTGGATGCTTTTCTACCCAGATGTGAAACTAAAAAAATTTGATTAAAATGATGTTACTTGTCATTTGTATCTATATATCTTTTTTATGTTGCAGGATTGTATTAGATGATGAATACTGAGGCTCCACTCCAGGCAGTGTGCTGAAGTTGCTAGGAATCTAGCAGGAGTGTGAAAGGGATAAAAGGATAAAAGGAGGGTAAAAAAAAACAGTCAATAGCAGTCTGTGGGCAAAAAGAACAGCCAATCATATTTAAGCTTGTTATACAATGCCACACCTCCTCCCTCCAGTGCTTCAGACTATGGTTCCCCACTCAGTTTCTCCTTGGTTGAGCCCCTTTGTGTATTTTAAGGGAAACTTAAAGTCAAGTATTTTAGATGAGTGTTAGATGACGGATCAAGCTGACATCACTGAAGACTTAAAAAAAACCCCGATTAAACAGAAACATAACATGTAACTGTGTGCACAAATTCCTCTGATTTCTCCATCTGAGCAGCATGCTGGGGAGTCGGTGGAATTGTTGCCTCACATCACCAGGATCCTTGGTTAGATCCTGAGCATGGGTTGCTGTATGTGTGGAGTTGTTCTCAGGCTTTTTCCATTGTCCCTGGGCTCACACCCAGTGTTCCCAGGATCTCTACCTACCACAACCCAAACCAGGAAAAAGTATTCATAACTGAATTAATGCATGATATACGCAACTACCCTTATTTCATGTTGTTTTTGGTCACCATTATGGATTTTTTTCCAGCTTTGCTCGCAATGTCTTTGACAATGGTTGTGAAGAAGACTTTGGTTCCCTGTCAAGGAATGCTTTTTACAAGCATGTAGATGACCCCCTAATTTCAAATTTGCATACCTATTTTTTTTCATTACTTGTACTAAACACATTTCCCACCCTAAGATAATTTAAACAAGTATCCCAAAGGATAAGAAATAACAATCTGGCAACATAATAGGTAGGCATAGTAAAGGTTCAACATGGGGTGCTTCTCATTTCCTAAACTGCTCATCCTAGTTTCCTTTCCTTGCTTCCCTTCCCTCCACACTTCTTAATCCCTCCATCTGAGGAAACTGAGAAAGGAAGCAAAAAAAAAATAATAATAATGAACATTTACAGAAGGATACTGATAAACATATTTAGCAATTGAGCATCTTTTGCTCATCAAAGCATCACATGAAACAATTTTAGTGGATTCACTGACCTGTTACCCAACAATATTAACTACATAACATTGAATTAACCTTAATGAAAACATTATTGTAGGAGAACACTGCATGCTTGCGTGTTAGAGTTTTAGCCTAAATAAGATAAAGCAATGCTTATTAACCTATTTTCATCTAATGAATTTATTTGTAAAATAATTTCATTAAAAATAAAAAATTAATCAAATAAAAAAATTTTATTAATGCGATTTATTTTAGAGTTGTGGTTTTATTATTATATCATCTATGGCATTTTATAAGACACTGTTGTATATTGACTCTTGAAGATATTTCTTGATTCCTTCATCCGTATTTTAAGAATCGTTACATCATTAAAGGTGTGGACGTCTAAGTCACAGGCAGAAGGAGGTAGTGGCAACGAATCAAGTGATCAACTTAAATACACATTTGAGGAGGATTCAAAACGTTCCAGAAGGAAACTTCTAAACATCTAAAACCTTCCACAAGATTCAGTTATTCTGAAAAAAAAAAAAAAAAGAAATATTGCCATCTAGAGGTAACACAACATCAACGCAACTTCATACAGTATATCTTCATTCATTTATTCATCTTCAATACTGCTTATCCGATGCAGGGTCGAGCTTATCCCAGGAGACTTTGGGCATGAGGTGCGGTGTGGGGGGTGTACACACCCAATAAGCAATTTGAGAAGATCAATTAGCCTAATCTGCATGTCTTTGGACAATGGAAGGAAACCAGAGCACCCGGAGGAAACCCACCAAGCATGGGGAGCCATGCAAACTTGTCTTACGCACATAGACTCGAGGCATCAAACTCGGGAATCAAACTCTCAACTTTGTGCAAATATTAAAATAAGAATCTGGTAAATGTTGGGTCGTATATTTTGTAAATAAAATTGCAAGAAAAGTTAACACTGACTGAAGTCCCCATGTCCATCGGCAAAAGCACCTGCAATGGGTATGCAAGCATCAGAACTCGACCATGGAGCAATGGAAGAAGGTGGTATGGTATGGTTATTTTACATCATGTGGATAGCCAGGTGCGCATATGCTGCTTACCTGAGGAAGAGATGGCACCAGGATGCACTATGGGAAAAAGGCAAGCTGGAGGAGGCATAGTGATACTTTGGGCGATGTTATGTTGGAAAACCTTGGGTCCTGACATTCAAGTGGATGGTTCTTTGACCCCTACCACCTACCTAAACATTGTTGCAGACCAAGTGCACTCCTTCATGGCAACAGTATTCCCTAATTGGCCTCTTTTAACAGAATAATGCATCCTGCCACACTGCAAAAAAAAAAAATGTTCAGGAATGGTGTGACGAATATGACAAAGAGTTCAAGATGTTGTCTTTGTTTCCAAATTCCCCTAATCTAATTGAGCATATATGGGACGAGCTGGACAAACTAGTTTGATCCATGAATGGCCAAACTTGTAACTTACGGGATTTACAACATCTGCACCTAACATCTTGGTTCCAAATACCACGGGACACCTTCAGAGGTCTTGCAGAGTTCATGCCTCGAGGGGTCAGAGATGTTCTGGCTGCGAAGGAGAACCTACTTAATAATATGCAGATGGTTTAGATATAATGGCTGATCAGGTCTTAGTGTTAACTACAAACAGCTGTATGTGTACAAATTTATTCTGTAATAAACCAAAGGCTTTATCATGGAAGTGCATTACGCAACACTTAGTTGCGGTCCACTAATTTGATTGATGGAGTGTTGTTCCAAGAATACCTATATTTAAAAAATAAATAAAAAATAAAAAAATAAAAAAAAGCTTTGGGTCGTTTCACTATGTGTACCACTCTGCTTATAAGTGTTCCCCATGTGAATTTTTACTTACTATTACTATTTTAAAACCTTTACAAGTCCACCTGTGCCAAAAATAACCTGACCTGAGCGATAGCATTGGGTCAAGATACTCAATACCATGGGGAAGGATACCATAACATTTCTGCAGCATTGAAAGTGTGCCCAAGAGCACAATAGCCTCCATCATTCTCAAATGGAAGACATTTGAAAGAACCAACATTCAGTCCTCTCAGATCTCTTCGCCCAACCATACTGAGTAATCGGGAATGAAGGGCTTTAGAGAGGTAACCAAGAACCTAAGGGGCACTATAAATGAGATTCTAAGTTCCCTTGTGGAGACAGGACAGCCCTACAGAAGGAAAACCATCAGTGCCGCACTCCACCAATCAGGCCTCTATGGTAGAGCAGCCAGACAGAAGCCATTCCTCACTAAAAGGCACATGACAGCCTGCTGTGAGCTTGCCAAAAAGCCCCTGAAGGACTCTTAGCCCCTGAGAAGTAAAATCCTCTGGTCTGATGCCACAAATGTTGAACTATTTGGACACAGTTTCCCAAGCCATGTGTGAAGGAAATCAGGCATTGTGCATCACTTTATTAAAACCATCCATGGGGGTCAACCACAGTGGTGGCAGCTTCATGCTATGGGGATGTTTTTCTGCAACTGTTAGAATATAGGGGAAATTAATGCGGAAAAATACAGCTAATCCGTGAAATCCATCTCTAGAGTCCTTAGGATGTCGGGCTGTGGCAACAAACAAAGTTCACATTTCAACAAGACAACGACCCAAAGGATAGAGCCAATAAAACATTGGAGAGATTGGCTACAGAACAACTCAAGTCCTGGAGCAACATGAATGAGACTCACTAGAGATACCTTCAAATTACTGTGTACCAAGGCATGCCAAGATTAAATCATCATTCCTAAGCAGACTTGAGGGTGTCATTGATGCCAATGGTGCTTTATTAAGCAGGTATTAATTGATGGGTCTGGATATTTATGTAAATGGAATTTAGTAGATTAACAAAACACTCAAAACACCAGTATTTATTTCAACTTGTGGAGTATTGTGTGTAGCATGAAAAGGAAAAAAGTAGAATTATTGCATGCTAAGTAATATAAGTACATGCTACTTAGTTAAAAAATTATTCATTACATTTTTATAAGTATGATTTTTAATTTTCTGAATTTGTGTCCTGAGTTTCTGTCAACACCGTGAGACATTTCTAAAAAAGTAAATAAAGTCAGGCAATCTTATGGTCAACCGAAACTTGAAGGGCCCCTTCATGTATCCCTGTTTGTTCTATAATCTGTTCAGCTGCTCAGGTTCTTGTAGGTTCTAAGATTGAATCTGCTGTGGTCACAACCATAATGTTTGTCTTAAATTAAATTATATTAAAATTGGGGTAATTTTTAGTAAAATTTATGGATTTTAAATCTAGAATTTTAATCTTGCAAATTATGCAAAACAAACTGGATCCCACATATTTAGTAGTTATCTAGCATAATGTGGAATTTTGTTAACACCGTCAGGAAATTCATCTGACTGTGGTAATTTATTATGTGACAGTGTTGACAAATACTTCCAAAGTAGGTTTTAATTCAGTATATTTTAGGCGCAGTGGTAAAGTGTTCGCCCTATCATCCGGAGATCGCTGTTTCGATTCCCGGGTGATGCTGTAACCTCTCGCAGCAGGAGGTCTAGAGAGAGCTGATTGGCCGAGCTCTCTCAGAGAGGAGGGATGAGAGGTACTTAGTGCTCCCACATTAATCACGGCTCTACAGCCAATCTTGAGTTCACGCAAACAGAAGGAGCGGATAGCGCTGTCCTTCGAGTGTGTTATGCCTAAAGTGCGTGAGCGAGCAGTTCGAAAAGATGCGGTCAGCTGGCGTCACGTGGTTCAGAGGAAACACGTGATAGTCTTCGCCCCTCCTGGGAGCCCCCTAGTGACGGGGAGGAATTGGACATGACTAATTTAGGGAGAAAATCGGGGGAAAAAATCCAAAAAAATAATAATAATAATTTCCTGTTAAAATATATTTATTGTTTTGTTTAAAGCATGATTCATTTCTTTAAATGGGCACACACTACAGGCAATTTGGGATGTATCAAACCGGAACAGGGTGCACGTGTAAGTTATTACTTTATTTCATAATGTTTCATTAATGGACTTCCCCGAAAATAACACAGCTAACCACTTTATCATCTTTATAAACACTTCACCCTCATTACATGTTTGTCAATCAAGACAGTCACAGTTTTTAATTTGGAGAATAGGTGTTTCTATGGGTCACAGGATAATCTGATATATCTGAATGCCACCAGATTTGCTTTTAGCTCATTAACAGCTCAAATGTGTATAACATAATGGATTAAAGCTGCACGATTTCAGCATTTTTTTTAAATGCCGATTTCAATTCAAACAGTCATACGATCTAATTCTTAAACAACAATTTCAAATATGATCACGTTCAAATTTGCTTTAGTGCTGTTACTGAGCCAGAGAGCGGGTGTCATTTATAGGTATTAAACAGTCTCTTCAGTCATCATTATTTACAATATGATTTCCTTACAATAATTCAAATTGTCGGAGGTACTGGGATAAAAGTTTGTATTTCTGATATAAACACTTTTAAACATTTTGAAATTGACTTTAGCTTCAAATAAAGGTTGTATCAGTTATATCAGGAGGTGGCAACAAGTGATTGCTAAAAATGTACTTCATTCATTCATTCATTCATTCATTCAAGAGATTAGTTAAAAATGTTGATTTATCCAGTAATGCAATAAGTAAAGACTTGAGTCTTGTGGGAGAATTATGTTTATTGTAAAGAATCAAAAATCATGGCTCTCGATTTATCCATTCATGCAGCTTAGAGTGAATTATAAAATCAATAGGTGACAAGAGTTAATTGATAAAATAAAATAACACCAGCATTACATATAGCATTTTACTGTAGTCTTTAAAAATATATATATAATAATAATTATATACATATATATGTCTGATCCACTGACACAGTATGAGGGTTGCTTAGATTTGAAAGGGCTGTCATGACATCTTCTGGAATATGTATCATTTCATCCAGGGCACTAATAACCATTAGCTCCTGTCTGCAAATGAACTGTCAATGTTCAGTGGCTGTCTCTCCAAGTCATTGAAGAATGTACTGCTGGAGAGATTCCTAAATTATTAAAAAGAAAAGATGTATTTCAATGTACAGACAGTAAGTTATACTGTTTAAAATAAATATTTTGAATCATGCTGCATATCTTGTTCAAACCACATTGTTTCAACATAGCTGCTACATGAAGTACAACATGCTATATGTATTTATTGCTGTAACTTCAAACGGATGTACCAAACACCAGTTTAGAAAGTCATAATAAATGATCAATTCACCACTCAAATTGTAAAGACAATAGTCAGTCACATGCTTTTTTCACTATGCTGAGTGATTGCATTGTTTTATTTGAAAATGAAAAACTGTGACAAACGTAAGGTGAAGTGTTTATAAAGATGATAAAGTGGTGTTATTTTTCGGCAAAGTTCATTAATGAAACATTACGAAATAAAGTAATAACGTACACGTGCATCCTGTTCTTGGTTTGAATAGGTCTTCATTTCCGTTGTCATTAACTCAGATTGCGCAAAAGGTGTGTAAAGCTGAGCTCCTTAAGTGCTGCGCTCCTGGAGGGCTGTGATTGGTTGAATGGTGAGGTCGCATCTGTTTGGCTAAAGAGTACGAGTGACCCACGTTTCTGCCAGCAAAGTCTCAAATACAAATACACAAATCCAGGGCGATTCACAAAGGAAAGATGATTTTCACATTCACAGTCTATGATACACTCATCTTCTATACCGCTTTATCGTGTATTCAGGGTCGAAGGGGCCTGGAGCCTATCCCAGAAAGCTTAGGGCACACCCTGGATAGGGTGCCAATTCATCACAGGGCATACATACATACACTCACTCACACACTACAGGCAACTTGGGAACGCCAGTCAACCTAACCTACATGTCTTTGGACTGTGGGAAGAAACCGGAGTACCCGGAGGAAACCCACCAAGCACAGGGAGAACATGCAAACTCCATGCACACAGAGACGGAAATCGAACCTGGACCTTGAAGGTGCAAGGTGACAGTGCTAACCACTACACCATGCCGCCTCCATGATACACTCATGGATTTTAAACATTGAACAATTTTGTACACAGTTGTACATCTGTGAATTGTGTTTTGCATTTGTGAAACATATATTATGAATATATATTTTGTGCATGTGAGTTTTTTTTTTGTGTATATATATTTTTTTCGTGCACGTGAATTGGGTTTCACACATGTGAATTTGGATACGCATGTGTGTGCATTGTGTCGTTTGTGTGAATTATTAATGAGACTGAATTGCTTCCATATCTGACGCACCAACCACGATGAACGTTTGGTCAACAGCGCGCATGCTCAGTCGCAGCAAGAGCTCTGCGCATGCGCCACAGACGTGTTTGTCCACCTGACAAAGATGGCGGAGAGATGAGAAATCATGATGATGTCTCGGAATTTTTACCCTATTTGCGGACACATAAGAGAGCGCGATTCTGCTGCGGAAACTATTTAGCCCTCTATGATCCTAAAAAGCAGGTAAGCGAAAAATGGAATTATTTGCAGCATGTCAGTAGCGTCTCGTGTTCTTGTGTGCCCAAAAGAGCTTTAAAGATAGCGAGTTAGATACCTACCCGTATACATGAGGATCCCACCCCCATTGATAGGACTGGCTTTTCGTCGAGTCTGGTGAACTGATAGCCAATCATATCATAGAGTGTGTTGTGGAATCAACCAATCATCGCCAAGAAGGAAGAATTTGTCGCAAATCGGGTGCGAACCTGTTAGGGATTAATCACTTTGCTTTCCAATATTTTAATGTTTGCGGAAAATGAAAATGTTAGATAGGCAGTTTGATATAGCTCGCTATATTTAACTACCCAGAAGGTTTATATAAAGGTTGTTAGCTCATATTAAGGCACATTTTTTCACTAGTTAGCTAAGCAGCTATTCTGCTGTAAATAACGCACTCAGCTGTAGCCGGAGCTAACTGGTTTTCACATTTGCTGGCAGTGTGCACGCGCTTATAATGTAATTTAACTTGAAAATATTCATTATGCTTTAAATACAAGGTGTGTTATTATCTAGCTGCATTGCTAACATGTTGTCTTCGAGTTCTACAAATGTCCATTGTTCGATTTAATCCTTTTAAGCTGTCAGACTTCCCTTATATGAATGAAGTGATTATTTCCCCACAAATCATCTCTCAAAATTAATTTAATAAATGCTAAAAAAAAAAAAAAATCCTTTATAACATCTTCCAGGAATGCATGTGGAGTGGCGGAGCACTACCTCCCAGCCCAAAAGTGGTTTATTATAAATATACAAATGACCTTTTACACAATATTTAAGTGTATTTGATAATTCTCTTAATTTCACATTTTGGAGATCCAACCTACTAACACTCTTTGTTTATAGGTGTCAGGGTTGTGCAATATTAGTGACATCCTTTTGTTTCAGCACAACCTGGGTAGTATGATGAACTGAATTATTTATTTAATTTTAACCAAGTATAGAAACATGACTAAGCAAAAAGTATGCAAAGAAATGGCACAGATTCAAAAGATAATTTCTTTTCATGACCAATAATAATAAAAAGCACCTTTTATGAGTTCTACATTTATGCAATATCAGTCCCACATTCCTGCAGCAGTACAATTTACATATTTTAAACGTAATGATAATTTTGGTTCTACATGACGTACCAGAAAACCCAAATGCACAAATGCAATGTTTCATGCTGCACTAATTCGTACCACTTCGTTTTAAGGGTTAATCTTCCTGGGTTTTTAAAGAAGAGCCCATTCATCGTGTGAAACCAGCTTTCCTTGCAGACCCTGTGTGACCGTCAGTGCGCACTCCTTATTTATTTATTTTTTTACAGCAGCTGGCATGCGTTGAATATACTGCCTCTCAGTACACCACTCAGAATAAACAGGTACTGGGGCGGTAGCGCAAGAGGGAACTGTCCACTAGTAGTTAATCAAACGCGGATGGCTTCGTTCTCACAGACAGATATTTTAATCTTATTTTTATATTTTTTTTCTTACATCAT